>JAUZSU010185791.1:0-12325 GCA_034780255.1 Parotocinclus maculicauda
AGCGTGTAAGGCATGAACCAACCTTAGACAGAGTGCTAGCCAATTGCAGGGTACATGCTCGCAAGGGCACACACACACACACACATTTAGATATGCCGATTTAACCTAAACATCTTTGAAACATGGGAGAAAACCAGAGTACCAAAAGGTAACCCACATAAACACGGGAGAACATGGAAACACCACAAAGGCAGCTGCCAGGGCAGAAGTCGTAAACTGGCTGACTCTGAAGTTGCAATGACTTATTTTGTTTTGCATTAAAAACAACAACAAATAAAAGCTAGGGCTGTCAAGGGAAACACATTAACGGGATAACAAATTATCGAGATAACAATGTATGTTTAACACCATTAAGTGCTTTTACACAGCTTGACCATCATAGGGATGAGAACTGGTGAGAGTAGCAACTGATTTTGGAAAATCTCCTATATGGCTTTGATCTTTACTGTGCAACAACAGATTTCAAACCTCAATATGCAGTTTAACAAAATACCTGCATATGGTAACAGCTTTCATGTGCTGGGTCTTATAAAAATACACAGTAAAATAAAGATCATCCATAAAATTGTATTGTTCTTGTTTTTTGTGTTCTGAAAGCAACTAAAGTGATTATTCCTGAATTGTACTGAGTGTTATAGTTACTGTACATATCACGTTACTGGAAAATTAATGTTTGCTTTTATTAAGAATGCCTTTAGACCTTGAGATTCATATGGGTTACTTCTGTTGGATGACCTTGTTTTGTCATCCTGTGGGATTAAGCTTGGATTGATTGGATTGTAGCTGCTTTTATTCTTATAGCTATTGTGACAAGGAAGACACAAATACTATTGAATCAAGCTGAGAAATTGAATTGTGGACAGCCACTGCTGCAAACCAGATCAAGACTACTTTTTTAAGCCTTTGCATAAATAAGACAGAGTAAACAGAACAGAACAGAATATATCAATAAATGTGCTTGGGTGATGCTAATTTAATTTAAAAACCTCCACTTGTTTATGGGTTCAAATCTGACATCCACATGCGAACACAATCGTGCCATTCCATGTCTAATTACACGGGTATATTTTGGATCACTGTACGGGAAGGCTTAAAATGAAGTGTTTTATTAATAACTAAAAGGTAAATAAAGTCTCTAACACAAACTAAAATAAAATAAAAAAATAAAAATTAATAATTAACCAAATTAACCATAAAATGGATGGTTTAATGGTTAATTGGTTAATTATGGTTAATTTCACTCCCCCCCCACCCTAAAAGGAAAATCAATGTACCACAAATATGATACAAATCCATACTCAAACATCAGTATCCAAACTCCCTGTAACAAACTTTCTGTTTTAGCGTATAAGCTATTTTTTATCACAATGAAAATTAAACCCTTGAAATAAGATTCTGCACTGAGTGAGAGTTTATCATTGTAATGTACGTTTCATACATGTTGTCTCTGAAAACCATTTGAAGTGTATGAAGGGTTTTACAGATGCCAGAACAAAGTAGGGATTTTCCCATAGGTAATAACAAATACAGGCTCCTGTTACAGAATGTTCATTGCAAATTCATGCACTAAAGATAGCTCAGAATCTAAGCAAACTCCCTAATATCTATTATTGATAAAACTGAAATTAACTTAATGTAACTAGCAAATGTACCTGATGAAAATGCATATTAAATAGGAACACTGGATCATATCCAGCTGCTTTGACAGAACACCTGGTAATGCCTAGTGGTACAGGCATTATGCATTATTACAATACCTAGAGGTAAGTTCGTATTGATTTGTGTGTTAATGTATTTTTGTTGAGTTCCCTTGTAATTTGATTAACATCTTGTCACAGATGTTTGTACCAAAATAATTCACTAGCATACATACAAAGAAGAATAAGCTCAGAGAACAATAAACAAAAAAACAAAGGAGGGTCAAACAAATTAAATGCAACACAAATTTTGCTCTGTTACAAAGCACAAAAAGTGAACACATGGTTTGCAGCACAGTGCAGAAGGCTCTCATCAAGAAGCAGCAATGTCAGAGCAAAAAAATACTTAATCACTCTGAACTGCTGCACACACAACAAATGTCACACATTGAGAGATCAGATTAACTGGCTTAAATCGCCAGTTGGCTTGCTCATTAGGGACAATGGAATCCAATTTGTGACAATTGTTCATGTATCACTGTAAAGCTGCTTTGTGACAATATCAATTGTAAAAAGCGCTATACAAATAAAATTCAATTGAATTAAATTAAATGCCTTTTCATGAAAGCAGAAATGCCAAAGAGTTGACAACATTCTGGCAAGCCAGACAGGGCCGTTCTCCACTGTACAAGTAAACTGAAGATGAAACAGTAGTACCTGATTAAGAAGTTGATTACAACACTCTTTGTTAAAAGGCTAGAAGTCAGAAAGAAAGGACACAGTTCATGTATAACAACAATTAAATAGGTTCAAAAGTGTTAACACATTATAAAATCTGCACTGCTCTTCTCATTGTAGCAGAGATTGTTGCCTTAGAAGATCCATGCATCTTTAGAGGCATGTAACCAGTGCAGAAAAACCTTCCTCACTAATTTAAAGAGATGCAACATTTTAACCACAGGCTCTAACTTCCTGCTCACGTTCTACAATGGATATAGCTCAGTTCAGAACATCCAGCTTTCGACATAAAGCAGCTGCTGTGTAAAACTATTGGTCAATCCGTGATTCCTTGATGCTAATGATGCTTCTTTGGCCCTATGTAAGAGGGTTTAACCCTTACTTCAGGTTACTGTCCGTGTGGAGTTTGACATGTTCTTCCCATCTCTGTGGCTGTATCTTCCATGTACTAAAAACAGGTGAGCGGACCAGTTACCATTCATTCAATCATTTATTTGCTTTATCCTATTCAGGGTCACTGCAAAGCAGGTGCCTAGCAGAAAACACAGGGAAAGGCAGGAACAACCTCAGACACTCATACACACACTCACACACTAAGGCCACACAGGAAACATCGATTAACCTAACACACATATCTTTAAAATGTGGGAGAAAACTGCAGCACCTGAAGCAAACCCACATGGACATGGAGAGAACATGCAGACTCCATACAGTCTGTGCCCAGGGTCAGAATCAAGATGGGCATCTCAGAGCTGTGAGCTGACAGTGCTGGCCCAGTTACCACTGATGAATAAATAAACAGTTGTCAGTTTTAGTAACTACAAAATACATTTACTATAGTATCAACAGTATCGATGGATGTTGCTTACCTGACATGAATTGGCTACATGTTTCAAACAAATGTAGCAACTGACACCAAAGCACAGCCTCCACCCTTTCATAGAACTGCATTCAACACACACCTTCAGTAACTCGATTGTAAGAGCCAGCTGCTAGAAATAACAGTTCATATGGGCCTGGGTTCTGGACTTGCACTGAATAGGAACCTGAACAAGATAAGGTAAGGTAAAACATGGTAAGGTAAAGTGAAATGCTGGATAAAACACAAGGCGGCACCGGTTATTATGAATATCAAGGCACAGAAAAAGCAAATCTACTTGAGAGGTTGTGCTACATATTAATCTAGCATATAGCTGTTATAAAAAAAAACGTCTTGAAAGAGTACATTTTAATATTTAAGATCCAATGCCATTTGAATCCTCCTGACAAATAACTACTTATTAATCATAAGTTGCAGATACAAACAAAACGGTATGTAGGAAAAAAAACATAAAGCAACAGCTCTTCTAGTTATTTTGAAATATATTTACAACATAACACAAGAAAAAGGAACAATCAAGGTTAATGACAAGCAACTACCGACACTGCAAAAATGGCTTGTTTATCTGAATGTAATAAACCGAACGCAGAGAGGTGCATAAACAGAGAGGTACAAACATTTTTGGGTGATTTGCGAGCATTCTGTCATCATTCTTTAATCAGAAAGCAAGATTATTGGTCCCTGAAGCAAGGTTAGTTATGCAACTCATGGAATGCAATGCCCAAAGTAACATGAAATACAATCATAGTAGTTTTGAAGATATAAAGAATAACATGCGATTGTAATAAGAAAGCTAAATTTCTTATGCAGTCATCATGTTTAGCGTTCATGTAGATATAATTAAAACGGAACGGCAGCAAATATACTATATGCATATGACCAACAACAGAAATATGAAATATGGATAATTAACATCTTGGAGTATGCCCTGAGACAAGATTTATCTTATTGGGATTATCCAATCAAACATTCATTGAATTTACAATACAGCTAAAAAATATATTGTTGGACAACATAAATATTATCAGAAGCCATATGATAATATTACACTCCAACATTAATTAAAGCTGTCTCGATTCATAATATCTTAATTAAAAGTACACATGCTAAATGTCAGTTATCTACTGTCTTAAATTAAGATTTTCAAAGAATACTGTGTATGATACCTATAATGTTTTGTAATGTATATTTTGGCATTATGGAAGTTATTTGCAGGCCTTTGTTTAACATTCCACAATTCTGATGAGGAGAGCAAAACACAATAGTCTGTTACATGTATTGGAGCACTTGCATGTACTGAAGCCTGTGAAAAGTAATCTGGATCAACCCAAGGCAGACGTAAACCATGTCCGGAAAACTTTTCATAACATTGCAATTTACAAACCATCCATTCATACATATGATCAATAAAATCAATACTACTTTCAGTTCAACATATGCTGATGGAAGAACAACCCAGGCTGAACCTTGTGTAACCACATGTCAGTATATTGCATTTCCACCATTTGGTTTAATACAAAGCTCACTTTATATATATTCTAATTCTTGCATCTGTTATGTATGCTCACTGGCATGAATACTTCGTAGCTGATCTTTAGCTATTTTACCGAAGCTGATTTCTTGACCTGCTGTTTTGACTGGTTGGCATAAGATAAAATGGGTCTGACTGCATCATTTGGAAGTCACCATGGCTTTCTGGAGCTATGTACAAACAGTCTTTATAAAACAGTGTTGTGTTTGAGTGTGCAGGGTGTGTAATGAGCAAACCCATTTTGGTTCACACTGCTGTCCACTGGTTCCTTGTATAGAAATTCAAGGGTTTGCAGGTACAAAAATCAGAACACAATGGTGCACAAAGACATCCTTGACAAGTCTTCTTTGCTCTAACTGGAACCAACTGTAAAGGGCAAGCCACTATGCAGTAGTATCTACAGTTTATTTCACATAGTAAAGCCAGTAAATCAGGTTGAAGAGGGAAAACGCGCTGGGGAATATTATCCGTGACCATCGGTCGATGGCATTGACGTCTGTAAGGTCAGGGATTTTTATTTTGAGCTGTGAGGAGCGCCTGCGCAGTCGAGCTTTTTTGGGCTGTGCATTTCGCTCTAGGCTGTGCCGTCCAGCGTCGTGCCGCGGGACGCTTGCTTTACGGTACTGGATGCTGGAGTTATCCAACACCATGGCTGTGGAGTTTCGTGCATCGGTGATACTGGTGGTGATCTCGTTCCCAGCCACTTCGTTATGGATCTCCAACGTTGTCAGCAGGATGTTCCCCTGAGGATCCACCTGCGGCAGAGTGCAAAGTCAGCAGTGATCTGAGCCTTCGTTGGAGCTATCAATGATGTAGCTATGATTTAACTATGAATACATAATACAGAACTATCACAGTAATACACTCCAACAACTAGCACATATATGACTTAAAGGTCAGGCCGCATTTTCATATTGTTACTTCATAATATACTTGCACCTCTTGTACATTAGTAGAGCTGAAAAGTTTACTGACTTATTTATTTTTATTCTAATTAACTTAAAACAACAAATATGGTATGTTTATGCACTCTGTAATGAACGATTAACAAGTAAATTAATGTTCTGAGTAGCACCGGTGGACCATCCAGAAAGCAGATCAAACTTTTGAACAAACCAACTGTCACACTGACCGGGAAATAACTTTAAAATAAACAAACAAACAAACAAACAAACAAATAACCCCATGTAATTTGACCATGATGAAATATACTTAATTACTCAGTTGAATACACTAAGGTTACATCGATAAACCTGAAAAAAAAAAGAAATATATTAACATTAGAATTAAATTAAATCTAACATTACCCAGCTGTATTGCACAGTACAACCTTATATATCATGGTGATAATAACATGAAAAATCATATCAAGTACTAAAATGCAATTAGCAAAATAACTGGTTTGTATATGTGATCATCCCTTTTAGAGTAACAATTCTAAAATTGTGCAGGTATAACCGACCACTTTCCAGATCACACATTAGGCTAACTAGCCATTGTTCAACATTAACTGTAGTGTATTTTTAAAATTTGAAATACATTATTGGGGAAAGTGTTTTAAAGGTCTAAAAGATTAATATCTTCATGATGTTTTGGTTGGTCTGCATATGTGATTCTCACAAGCCTTACACAAAGCTGGCCTGTATAGCAATGTGACAAAAAGTAGTCTCTTGTGAAAAAGTTTATTTGTGCTTCTGATGCACTGTGGCAACAGATTTTATGCTAAGAAGAGCATAGCTGAACTTTGTGAAATGAAAACCAAGCATTACATTTAGTGAAAACCAAACAGAGCACGCCATCTAAAATACACCATACCTACAGTAAAACATTATTACAGTGGAGATTTGGTCCCTGACGAGGTTGAGCTTACAATATCTTAAGTATTTCAGTTCAAAGTGTCTTCAAGCTTAGTAACTCTCAGAAGAACTAGATGAAGGCTCGTTTTTGCTTAGGCAGTTAGGTCTGAAGTTGCTCAGCTATTCTTCTGTTTCATGTATTTCTGTTTTTGCTTGTGTATGTTGTAGACAGTGTAGGTGTGGGAGATTTGACAAAGTTTGAGCTTACTCCTTCTTTGGGTAATAAATAAAAACTGCTGCAATTTCAGGAGAAGGAGATGGATGTTAGCAGGGAAATTGCAGTAAGCAGTTACTGGATGCAGTTGATCCAAAGCTCATGTTTCTGTCAACACCAGCAATGACAGGTATAGTGTGACTTCATCACAACTTGCTCCAAATCAGACTCCACTAGGTCCTAATTTTGACATAGTTTGACATTGCACCGCTAGGAAAGTTTCATTGCATCCTGTTCTGCACTAAAGTGCTTGGTATGGATGCTAGTTAGAAGGCTACTGTTAAAAAGGATAGAGCTGTAAGTTTTTGTCTTTACTGTCTTTGTCTCTCTGTAGATCATTAATAATTTCAGCACTTAATTTTAACTAGCCTCGATTCAACATCAAATGTAGTAGCCTTGCTTAATTTGGAATAAAAAAAGTTCTACTAGCTTCTACTACTTTTAGTGTTTGTAAATTATTCTGCATTATTGTAACAGTGTTTTAAAGGTATAAACGATTTATGACTTCATGATAACTTCATGGCTGAGAATGGTTGGTCTGCGTATGTGACAACAATCTCACAAGCCTTACACACAGCTGGTCTGTATGGTTTGTATGGTATGTAAGGGTTTCAGATGGCTATTACAATGGCAGTGACATGTTAATTTTGGGAGTGGAACTTTATGCTTTATGTGTACTTTCAGACTAAATTGTTGTCTGGTTTTGTAAAAATGGCTGATTTCTCCACAGTTACCAGTCAGTGTTGTTTTTGTTAATGAATTAGCATGTGTCTAGTTAAGCACGCTATCTGAGATTGCAAGAGATCCCACTTCCTATTAGATCCCACAGATCCTATAAGTGATGATTTTCTAGAGCGCCATTTCCCTGCTGTGTTCCCTGCTTGTGCGATGATGCATGTGCAAATTAAATTAAAGGAAGCAGTTTATCTCTCTGATTCCTCATAAATGGCATGCCAATAAGGCGAAGCTTGGATCTAAACTCTGCTGTGTGCTAAGCTTGCAGTGGTTACAAGACAGTAAAGTCTTAAAAGTCGCAGTGCAGCACTGCTGGTGATGAAACGGAACAACGGTACAGAATTTGAGAGGTTAGAGGTTTTTGCTGTTTAATTAATATCACTACAATACATTATCCCATATAGCTTTACTGTCTAGTGGATTCAATATAGTATTTGTATACAGCCTTTGTACAAAAAGGAAGATCCTCCCCATTAGGATCTTGTGTTCTCTGTATCATGGGCTTGGATTACACCATTCTGATAAAATGAACTAATAACCATGAGAGTTTCATGCTCTATTATTAATAAACAAGAATGTTCAACACTGTTTAATAAATACATCTGATGGTTCCTAGGTCATTATTAAACAAAACGGTTCAATTATCTTTTACCTTAAACATGTTGCTTCTGTGCTCCGTGTTTGTTAGTAAGCAGATTTATAATGCTTACTCTAAAGGGAATGGTTACTTGTCCAAAACAGCTACATGTTGTTTGCAAAGCTTGTAAACATTTTAAACTATTATGGAATTCTGCATTAAACACCATAGGCTTATAAACATCTTTTTCATCTAAAAGTAGAATTTTACTTAGTGGGACAATAATCAGGTGTGACTGGGGATCTTGTCTGAGCTTCACAATACATTGTGAAAGAGCATGATGGTAAAAATTAGTTCTTGATGCCCAAGGTTACAAAACTTAAAATCTTTAAAGAGTTTGGTCTCCAACAATTGCAAACAGATTGTCTAATCTAGAAAATTTGAAGATCACTGTTACCCTCCTCATGACTGGTCAATCAACAAAAAATTCTTGTGATTCAGAAGTCATCAACACAGAAATTAAAAACTTTTGTTGTTTGTCACAGGTAACTGAAGATGGAATTGACAAAAGCAGAGAAGACTGAGATGATTTTGATGTTCGCAGCTGCCGACACACAAAAAGGCCACTAATTTCACACAGCACTGTTTTATCCCCATAGGTAAATTCATATAAAAATGGTACTGTGGACGACAAGCAACACAGTGGTCATCTAAAGACCACTACCGACAAAGAAACAATGGTTTTGGCAGCCTTTGCAAAAAATCCATGATGCATCATGTAACATATTACAGCAGAATGTGGTGTCAATCAGTCAGAGAATTACCCTGATAGAGGTGTCGAGTTCTGCACCTTGGTATATATATATATATATGTATATATATACACATTTTTGTGATACATGTATGTAATACAGTCAATACTTTACATATGAGCTAATTGTACTACAAGTGCACTATATGAGCTTACTGGTTCTATTTACTGAAGAAATGTACCTTCAACTTCATCATGACTTGAAAATTTAAAGGTGATCTGTATTTTACTGAACTGAATCAATATTATGGTTATTTCCCAAAGGATTTACCATCCATAAAATCCATAAGTAATTTACTTTTCATGCTTCAGGTTCTGCAGTAATAAACAATTCTGAAATACATTTCATCTCAAACATTATTACCGACCAGCGTTCAGCCAATGTAGAACCAGCAAACTAGATATAAAACTCTGATTTGATGATGTTTGACATTGGATCTGTGTTGTCTGACACCGAATGCACGTTTTGACACTGATTTGAAGATGTTGAATATGGGTTCTAGATACAGGTGATGGAAAAAATGAGAGTATTCCAGGAAGACTTGCATGGAGAGTGGGCAATATTTCAGTGGGAGGATACAGATAATGTCAGAACAGCCAACGATACACACACTCACCCCTCGTGAGTGACGGTGGCCTTGTACCTGATTGGACTGTTTAATGGCAGATGGCTTGCAGTTTCCTCCTTCTTGAACAGACTGGCCAGAAAAAGACAAAGGAGAGTTCCTTTTATTTGATTGTCACTTTGACCTTTTTAGGGTTAACATCCAAGGTGTAGCATTGCTCCATATTACACCATATTTTAGCTAAGACATGCTCTGTACATGCTTATTTTGGAATGATTCTTAACAGAAAACTGTTTATATACCAAAACAGTATACATGTAATGTATATATATAATCCGTAAATGCAAGTTCCGTTTTTTTATTTAATATTAATATGGTATTCATTACTTAACACATGGCCACATGGCAGAACAAAATGGAACTAACAAGCATTATGCAGAGGAAGATGTGGCAATTTTATAAGCTTACATGTTTTAGATCTATCCATCTTGGCTGCTGAAACTGCATAGTAAGAGTATGCTAACTCAATAAATCAGTTTGATTCAATGCTAAGAGCCTTTGCTCTTGCCCTCTCACTGGCATTTTCTGTAACTCTATCCACACATCTATGCAATCTGTAGGTAATCTATTTAACCTAAAGTTCATTGTCTTATCATCAACTAAGATAGCCTTTCTTAAATTACAGCTAGATTATATGTAAATATGCCTTACAGGAACTAAGCAACTGAATACAGACACATCAGTTTGTATAAATCACTAGTCACGATGACTGCAGTACATTCTGACAACCCTTACCTTGTTCCCATCATATTTTGTACGGTCATTGTTGGCTTTCTCTGCTTTCTCAGCCATCTTCTTTTGCATCTGGGGGCCTCGGCCAAAGAAAATGTAATTGACAAAGGCGTACTCAAGCAGGGCTAAGAAGACGAATACGAAGCAGCCCATCAGGTACATGTCTATGGCTTTGACATATGGGATCTTGGGCAGTGTTTCTCTCAGGTGGGTGTTAATGGTGGTCATGGTCAGCACAGTGGTGATGCCTATGAAAACACAGATTTTGATGAAAATTATGCTAATAAAACAGTTTTTTATAGCTTTTCTATTTATCTGGAGTCAAGTCATTATTTTCCCATCACGTTTTGCCTCTAACTGAAACTTCTTTCGTACTAGTTATGAGCTACACTTTGAGTTCAGTGACAAAGATTAGTGAAGAACATCAGTGTGACACAGAAGATAAAATTGTATAATTTTTATTAACCCTCATGTACTTATAATAAGACCCAGAGGGAACAATTTGACATGACACTGCTCACACACACACACAGACACACACAGACAATGGCTTGAAAAAAAAAATATTGACTATAGGATTATAGGACTATAGGAATAAGGATTGACTATTATTTTCTATAGTATACAATATTTTTGTATTTATCTATAATATACCTTTATTTCAATATTTTATCACACAGGAACAAATCATGAGCTGCATTGTCTGGCATGTCAAAGGATCTAGACTAAAACTATACTGATCCTTTTTAAGGTACTCAGCTGTACTGTCTTGGTCCTCCCAAGGTTTCTTCCTACCATTTTAGGGAGTTTTTCCTTTTCACTGTCGCCCTAGGCTTGCTCAACTTGGAATTGGCCTCTTAAGACGTGAATTGTGATTTGTGGATTGTGAAGCAGCTTTGAGACAATGCTACGTTGTAAAAAGCACTATATAAATAAACTTGAATTGAATTGAATTGAATTGAATGTACTTTTTGGCTTTAATGAAGCAATTACAGAAATATAAATGACCTTTGCCAAGGGCACTGGCCCAACCCCAACAGACACTGGCTTTTTGGACTTGTAGCTGATAACAGTCAGATAAACGGTCCGTTTTGCCTTTGGTCCAGAGCACACATCATTATGTTCTTGCATCAAAGACCCAAAATACATATTAATCAGACCACAATATGTTTCCAGTTTGTGACGGACCATTCTAGAGGCCTGTTCTGTGACAGCAGCATTAATGCAGAAAATGTTTGGAGCAACATTAATTCCTTCAATATGACATTTTTTCCCAGGGACATCCATGCAAAACAAGTCAAATCAGAAAAACTTCTACTATAACTTTCTCATGTATTTGTTCAATAATAACAATACAAAAATAATAAAGTGGTACTTAAAACATCCAAGTTTCTGTCTTGGATGTTTAGGCTTCCTATGTGTGTTTAAGCTGAGCACCTGAGTGCAAACAGCAATCCTTTAACAAAGTCTGGCTCTTTGTATTTAATTATATCCTGTTCTTCCTGTGCTGCCCACTCATTCTTCACAGGGGCCTTAATGAACAGTGGAAGCCAGACAGAAGCCAACATGAACATGCACACACGCACACACGCGTACACACACACACACACACACACACACACACATGCGCGCACACACACACACACACACACACACACACACACACACACACACACACACAAACAGTCTCGCTCTCCGGTGAAATTATGATTGTGCATCAGAGAGATTTGGGCATCCAACACTCTGTCACTAGTTCTTGGTTTGTCCCTTTTTCTGGCACCAAAACCAATAATCCCTGTTTAAGTTGCTTAGGTCTTTTTAAGTGTCCAGACCTTGGCATTCACAGTTGTACCGAGACAATAACTCACCTTACAATGATGGTGGAGCTGGACAAATCCATCATATCCATATCTCTAAAAAGCATTGGAAAGGCAGACACATATTTATATATATATATAATATATATATATACAAACAAATAACATTAT
>JAUZSU010185802.1:0-12325 GCA_034780255.1 Parotocinclus maculicauda
CGTTCTTTGGTCCGATTAAGCGGAATTTTGGTCCAAATAAGCGAATAACATTACACGTATATAATATGATTTGTTTCGGTACTTTAGGATTTGGTCAGAATAAGCGACTGGTCCCATTAAGTGGTGGTCCTATTAACAGGATTCGACTGTATATATTTAATTAATAAATTAAATAAATAACTTTATGTCCCTGTGTACCCATTATATATATATTTTGATGGGTTTGAGATTGAGTCACATTGTATTAACAAAATGACATATCTGACCAGTTATATTTATGATTTTCACAATGGAGGAAGGCACATAGCGATCTATCCTATTCTTTGCATACTGAAGAAGGTGTTGTGCTATGAATTGGAGGGCTGGGAAATGTAGAGTGTGTAGTGGAAGGGGTACCCATTGTATGCTCTGCATGCCACTGTATGGAAGTAAATAGAACCTCAGCCAAAACCAGTGGAGATTTTCACCGGGAAAAATCTTACTTACATCTCTTGCCCTGCTTTGTTCAGTTTTGAGCAGTCAGACATTGAGACATTTTGTTGCCTGTTTGATGGGCTCTTTTGTATAGCTTATCCCATTAGATTTCATTAATATTTAAATTAGTGTTCATTATTTCAATATTTCACTATGCCTCCTTTTATCATTGTGTACTTCAAAAACCCATATTCCACTCACAGTTTTCATTTGGTAAAATTACATTTCTGTCTTGGGATATGCCATTTTAATTGTATTTTTCTCTGCCTGCACTTTTCATCAGACACTTATGTGCTTTCATTTTATTTTACTTACCTTGCACTGTGCTGAACCATCTGAGGTAATGGGTTTAGAGGAATTCTGCCTGTTATAATTACAAATTGTATTTTTAGCACTGATGCTCAGTCTAAGGTGCATTCCCTCCTTACACCCACTGTATCAGGGATAAGCTTCCACCATGATGCTGATCAGAATTAACCAGTTAACAAAAAATATAATTGATTGTAGGTTTAGATTTGAAGGTAATTTAAATTCTACTGACTGCATAATGTATTACTGGTCCAAAATCTAGTACAACTAAACTTTCATACAGTACATACAACTTTCATCAATAAAGGTAACTGTGCAGCATTCAGAAAGCTCTCTTATGCAACATTGCAAAAAGAAAACATCGTCTAGTTGTAGTCCAAAGCCTGATTGTGATATGTCCTGCAGTACATTGTCTGGTAGTAGATTTGGCTATGTCATGCACACAAATTGCTGAATTAGGCAACAGAACACCAGAGGGAGTGTGTTGTCATGAACAACATCACAGTTGTGAATAAGTTAAGATTGTAGTGGACAATTACATCTGTGATGTAGTATTCTATTGCTTTATTGTATTGCTTTTACAGCTCTATATAAGAAGCCTTGAATTTTATAGTGAATATGAGGGGCATTTCAAGGATCAGAGCTTTAGGAGTGCTGGACACTCAATGGAAATCTTCTCACCATTTGGGAGTCAAGGGGGAATGATGTATTCCTGTTGTTAAAATGTTATGGGTAAACTATAATACTTTCAACAAACAAAACAACAAAAGACTATTAACTCATTTGTAGGTGTGCTGGGACTCAATTCAGGGTGCTTGACCACCCTCAAACACGGGCTAGATAGGACCAGGCCAAATATGCCTTAATGCTGGAAGTAATTTCTTCCAAAACATAGCTCCACAGCTAATTTGTTTTTGCTGTGCAATAGTAACAGTTCCTTACCCTGCCTTAATGCAGTATGCTTCAATAGGTTTATTTAACACTACCAAGTAATGATATTTAAAAAATATAATTAAGTTAAAATTAATTAATTATCTTTTGCTTAATCCAAACAGGGTCGTGGGTCAGCCAGTGCCCACCTGGCAACCCTGGACGCAAGGGCAGGAACAACCCTAGACAGGATGCCAATCCATCGTAGGGCACACACACACAGTCACACACTACGGCCACTTTAGAAACACCACTTAACCTAAAATGCATGTCTTTGGACTGTGGGAGGAAACCAGAGTATTTGAAGTAAACCCACACAGGCACGGGGAGGACATGCAGACTCCACACAGAAAGGGCTGCTCCACCCTGGGATTGAACCAGGGACCTTCTTGCTGTGAGGCAGTGGTGCTACCCACCGATGAAAGAAAAGATGGAAAGAAAAAAAGTAAAAATATAATCAATAAAGGATTAAACTATGGAACTTGGTTATTAATTAAGTTTACTGCATTATTTGTATATAAGTTTGTGAGCATACTGCTTGACATTACTTGGCAGCGTATCAATGGAGTGATACCATTTTGGCATGAAAACGCTTTTAAACCAATCAGATTATAGGCTTGGAACTAACTGTTGTATAAAGTGGTATAAATAATCTCCATATGCATTATCTACAGAATGGGTCACCCTGAAGAGCTCAGTGACTTTCAACAGGGTATAATTATAGGATAGGAAGTCAGTTTGCAAGCTTTATGCTAAATCCCTGCTAAGTCTGCCTTTTCAAATTCAAATACTGTTGGTGCAAAATTAAAATATCTAGACGGAAGAGCATGAGCACACAGAACAGGGCTATTAATGCTGAAGCAAGTAGCATTACATCATCTGTCCTTGGCTGCAACACAGCACTACTGATTTTCAACTTCTTTCTAGAATCAGCATCAGCACTATTAGCTGGAAACTTCATAGACTTGGGATTCCACAACCAGGCAACACCACATTCAATTTTATGTTGGAGTTGTGTAGACCTTATTACCATTGGTTCCTGAAGCAGTGAAAATCCAGTCTCTAGAGCTTTAAATCACACCTTGTTGTCTGACCCACCAGTTTGGATTTTGCACATTGCAGGGAAAGAGTAAAACTAAAAGGTGAAATAGTTGTCTGGGAGATATTGTATCAGTATGGTAAGGATTCTTTCCTGTTAAGGATGGCAACATGAACACGTGAGCATGCTCATAATTGTAAACCATAATGAAAAATCTGAGAATGGCCAGCCACATTGAACACCCTTGGGATGAACTGGATCACAGGCTGTCAGTCCGGCCTTGCTGCCCATCAGCATATAAGTTTGTCTCTGCATG
Organism: Parotocinclus maculicauda; assembly: GCA_034780255.1. Lineage (NCBI taxonomy): Eukaryota > Metazoa > Chordata > Actinopteri > Siluriformes > Loricariidae > Parotocinclus > Parotocinclus maculicauda. The sequence continues at coordinate 3,069 of JAUZSU010185802.1, forward strand.
TTTCAAAATCTAGCGAGACAATGTTGTTACGAGGCTTACGTTCGCTTCTGCCGTTTCTGTGCATATTGCTGCCGATTCGCATCAGCTGGGGGGTGAAATTCCCATTTGGGATCACAGCTGCGTTAATTTTTCCCCTTTTTGTTTTTGTAGTTTGGAGAGCCTTTTGCTCTACCTTTTTTAGTTATTTTCCCATGATTATTATACGTCGTGGGGTTCCTTTATTCCCGCATCCTTGGTTCCAAACCACATATCATAACAAATGGTAGTTTAGTTGTTTAACTACTGGGTTATTGACCAGATATTTGAGTATTCAAATCCCAGAACAGTTTGTCAAACGATTCTGTTTGACATGTATAATGCTAGGGATGTTCGATGATATATTGATATTTTCAGGGATTTTTGTTAATCTAGATAATTAGATGATTCTTTTTTCAGTGTGTATATTTTGCTATGTAGTTGAGACAGTGTGACTGCAGTGCAACAAGTATTTATTTGATAAGTACACATTCATATTCAGAAGTTCAGTTTTTGAAGCAATCAATGTAAGACAATGCATTAATAAAGCTATTTTGGGCTATCATTTTCGTGTAATACTCAACATATTAAGTGGAGCTGCTCTCTTTCTACTTTTGCTTTGATACAGCAATACCGAGCACACTTTTAAGTTCAAACCATAGGCTGCTGCTCACAAAATATAGTAGCGAGTAGTGATTTGTTTGCAAAAAGCTTCCAGCAAGAAAAAGGAAGAGCCTTGATGACCATAATGGGAAAACACAGGGACTTTCTGAATTGATTCGATGCAATTCAGAGCACCACCATACTGGGCTAAAAGACACTGCTGTGAAAATCAAACATCACAGTGGAAAACACAGTGAGATTTTTTTTACAGTGGCAAGCCTATTCTGGCCAGCTTGATTGGGATATAGTGTTTCCTTGGGAAGTGATGATTGTCTGCTAATGCCCCTGGGAGTGCCATCATTTTGATAAAAGGCATGTCTAATGGCCTGCTTGAATATTTAATATGTTAGCCAGCAGTAAGCAATCTGATTATGTGGTGCTGCATCAGAAAAAAGGTACATTTTAAAAGGATTATTCATGAACAACTAATTAGCTACACAACTGCTGCATAATGGAATACATAATTACCACATACCATTCATTTTTGAAATGTGCAATTCCAGCTATTAGTGAGTGAGCAAGTGAACAGCAAATAGTCATTAAAAAGTGAGAACAGGGACAATGTTGGGATGACAGTGTTTATTCCATGGCAATACCAGCTTTTACCATAGTATTTGCATGAAAAAAAATCTTTTTTTGCTTTGTAAGCTTTTTACAAAAACCCTATTTTTTAACACATACTTTTGTAATTATAAAACGTCTTTATAATTAATTATACAATAATTTCTAAATAGTGTGAGCAATGCATATTTTCCGCTGTCTTTTAGATTACACACTGGCTTAAGCCGGCAGACTAAGATGAACGCATTAATGCATTTTTAAATAATTAATAATACTTTTTTTTAAAACCCTGTTTATTCTGGTCAGGGCCATGGGCCCAGTCTGTATAGCCCAGTGTCACTATTATCTACACTTTTCTTCTACTTCCTCTGTTTTTTGTATATGTACTCACTGCACAAAAATGAGTCATCTGTGACTCAAACATACCTAATAGAGTGTAATATCTTCAAGTGTAGAGTGTAATATCCTCCTAGACTGGGATTTCTGCAACTGCTGGCAGACCCATATGACTTCACTCTATGGTCTTAGGCAGGACCAAATGCAATCACTGCTTTTTGCCTTTCATTAACATATGCTTTACAACCCATTTTCCACACATTTAACAAGGCATTTACTGCACTGTACCACCTCTTCACAGTCTATGAATCCCATCACACACCCTACAGGTATTTATAGTCCAGTCATCTTAATGCCGTCTACAGGAGCCTGAAGTTACTGCCCCATTAACATGTGAGGAGGTGGCTAGTTTTTTTGCGCACTTAAGCGTTAATGAAAATCTGTATTATCTGTATCTCTGGTAATAAAAGTTATTAAAAACTTAAGTGGTTGCATTGTGGCATATTCCACTGCACATTTTCTGGGTCACTGTGGATAGAAGCCTCTGCTAAACCAGCAGTTTTGAAAGCGGGGCAGAACCTTTTAGTGGGTCACCAAAAATGGGAGAGGTAACAAGATGATTTTCTGTCTAAATGTATTAAGTGGATTTACATCTATCACTTTAAAAACTATTCAATAGGCTAGATATGCACAGTAAAAAATCCTCTGTGCTACTGTTTAAAGCAACATGGGAGTAACCAACTATTATGCTCCAATATGCAGACTCACCATAAGTTAAAGAAAGACACATATGAATGTAATTAAATTTCCCAATGTCTCGTCCACTTTGTGCAGACTGGCTGATCTGACATGCCCGTGGCCCATGTAAACAGTGAATGGCAGACGTACATAGTTCACTGTTATTTATTTATTCATTTAATTATTTTATTTAATTATTTATTTATTTTTGCATTGCACTTTTTGTTAATTTTTAAAATCTTATTTGTTGCACCTTAGTTTTGCTTTGCATTCTATGGCATGGTTAGCCAGTATGGTATGCTGTCAAAGGACTGGGGTTGTAATTAGTTTTTTGAAGAGTTTTGCAAGACAAAACATTTTCGAACCGCTGTGCTAAAAGATTACCTAAAGGTTGGTCTTAGCTCCTGACATCCACCCAACCACCTGTCAGCAGCTGATCATAAAGTTTTTTAGTGGGTGCAGGCAAAATGCCTGGATTCCCGAGCATCACCCCATAATGACTGCACCACTTGGCCTTTACAGGGTTCAAATATCTAAATGTAAATGTTTAAATATTTATTAAGCTATGCATCTGTATGTATTGAAAGGGTTACTAAAGACTAGCAGCACTTCTGCATATCTCAGACTCACAGTTTATTATCTAAAAGCAATAGGGGATTCAGGTAATGGGTGAGAATTTAAAATAACAACTTTAATAATAACTTTCTGCAAAATATACATTAGTACATCTTTCATGTGCTTTAAGTGGCAAGTTGCTATAAGGAGGTCTTAAGTGTCATCAACCAATACAGTAAGGAGGAAGAGTGAAGAGTTTTGGATTTATACAAAACAAAAGTCACAGAACATGTCATGTGCTTTTCATTTGCAGTCCTGGTTTCTCAGCATGATACGGACATCAGAATCGTCAGTACCTGTGATGAACAGCAAAAGTCTTGAACTTTTTGTGTAAACATTTAAAGAGATATTGCAAATCTCATTTCTGGAGAATTCTAGTCTTCTTTGATATACTACATGGCCACCTTACCATTGGAAAAACTTGCAATTGATCCAGTATGGTGGCTTTCAAGATGGTGACCATGTTCTAAACATAACCTAAAAGATAGACCCCCTCACCCCCCCTACTTGCTGGGCTATTCAGATATGACATTCTCCCAGCTGTTTCTGAAATAAAAGCATGTCCTGTGACTTTTGACTCACCCTGTAGTTCATAGAACTTAGAATCTGCTAGAATATGACAACTAACTACATAGAAAAGAGCAGAAAGAAAAGAAAGAGAAGTACCAACTAATGAAGCTTGGACAGCAGCATAGACAGAGAAAGGGAAGTTATTTCTAGAACTATAAACAGAGACAATGATGGAAACTGACTGGGGGATTTGCTTGAGTAGTGGGCATTTGGGGCAAGAAGAGCAGTTGGTCCCAGGATCTTGGATTTTGGGTTATCTTGAACCATAGCTTGTTTTTCAGAGCTGCTTCGAGGCTCATCTGGGTCCCTGCAGGCAAGGTTAGTTTTAGAGAAAAACACAACAAGACAGTTCTCTTAGTCTGTAAGTTATATATGGTGCATCCAGCACTAAAGGTGCTCCAGTGAACATCAAAGTACCAAAGTACAATATAGTATACTCCTTAGAAACTACAAAGATATGAACTTAAATAGTTGTATTGAACAAGGCATACTTGTGAATAGAATATATCACAGGCAGGTCAAACATTATTAACAGAACAATTTATAACTGAGGCTAGAAAAATACACTCCATCTAGAAGTGAAAGCCAAAACAGTTATCTCTCGACTAATATATAGAAGATTTCCTTTCTCTGATTTCTCAATTCAGTGGGTGGAATTGAGAATAGCTTGGCAGTGGATGCATACTTGCCATTCTTAAGCCCATCTCCAGCATTCCACTCTGCTCCACCTGCAGCCACACTAATCCTGTCTGCTGTGGACACAGATGTCAATGCCCACGGATCACATCAGGAAGGTTTCATAAATCAACCCAAACCAGCCAAGCAGATAACAAGAAATGGAGCACTTTCCATCATATCAGCCATCTGTTATCTCCAATCTAAAGAATCATTTTGATTTTTTTTCTTCAAAGATTATCACTTATGGTTTGTTGATTATATGATTTTTGCACCTTTTATGTGTTTTGTCTGTATAATTTTACATTAAAAAGTTGACTGGGCTTTACAATGACATCAGAGAATATGTTCTGTGGGGATCAACCAAACCCAAGCATGAATTTAAATTTTAGTTTTTCTATTTTCTATGGCAGATATCCCACCCTGCAAAACTTATTTCAGGGAGGTAGCATTAGGACTAGTGAGGCACTTATATTTCTACTATGCACAAAGAGAGAGCAGTCAGGATACTTTCTTACTTAATGTGTGCGTGCGTGCGTGCATGCATGTGTGTGTTTCTGTCTCCCTGTCTCGAAAAAAAAAATATTTTTGCATATTGTCTGTTATTTGCGAGCATTTGGGATCCCATATTAAAATCTCAGAACTTCTGGGAGAGGTGGGATGTCTGTTATGGGTAAAATGAGATTAGGCTATATCATTTATACGGCAGCATTTCTAGATCTCTCAAACTTAAGAAATAAGGAACTTCTGTAGTGTGAACTTGGTTTGCTTTTATAAAATCTGACACTGCAGAAAAAAAACATTATCTGTGAAGTCTTCAACACTATGGATGTAGTTGATCAGAGCTTGTAGCTGGTTTATATGGTTGTAGTTTGGTCAGGCAGAAACAGGAATAAACATGAATGCAGGTACAATCAAAATAAACAATATATATATGAGACATACATTGAGATGTGGACTGAATTATGCGCCAGGCGTGCTAATAGCTAACACAACAAACGTGCTGTCACTAGCACAAAGAAGGAAACAGGGAAAAGGAACACGCAAACTCACAAACAAGTGTTACATTAATGCAGGTTACACAGACAAACAATGCATGATATGAAAGGGCTACAAACATGGTTGTTTTAAATAGATTTAAATCGATACAGCCAGCTGTGAAATGGGAAAAGGGTCAGAATGGAAGGAGAGTTATGCAGAATAATTCAGGCCAAATGTGGTCCAGAGAAGGACTTTGTATGACAAGAAATCTAGCAAATAAACAAACATAATGAATGGTTCTGCATCTTATATTATTGAGGCAATTCGAGTCATCAAAAACATTATGTTGGCATGTAATGCCATGCTGCAAGTACTTTAGCAAAGTGTTGGTCCGCTTCGTTGAGTTATTTGCGCTGCTCGTTTTTGAGTTAAACAACACAGGCACAAATGACCTTACATTTACTCTGACAGTCTTGTTAGGTGAAGTATCTAGATTGTTAGGAATTGTCTGTGGGCTTTGTTTAATTTCAAGGTGAGGGTGAAAAATTCCCTGGCAGAGCAGTCTAGAATAAAGCAAAGCCTTTATGAGAACCTTTTTATGAAAAGAGATCAGATTGTTCAGTGGCACCCCATTGGTTTCTGTAATTTTTTTTGTTTCAGCCATAACATCACATTTATCTCCTCTTGTGTACTTGTGCAAACCTTGCTAGATGAAACTGAAAACCTGCAGTACTGCCAGATTACCTGTATAAACTCAATGATTTTTATGTTCATGTCTTACTCCATATCTTTGCTTTAATATAAAAGCTTATACTGTTATGGTGTTTTCCTTGGTCTTGTCCATCCTGGTGCCATAAGATGTCTGAGGTTCTTAGAAATCCATTTTGTTCATGGCATGATACATTTATACCCGTGTTGTGAATATCAGACTTTGATAGAGCTCTGTTCTTTAAATACGAAAGCCCACTCACAGCAGCCTGTCATTCCCAATGATTGAAAATTTGTGACTTTATTTTCACCTTCAAATTAGGTTCTAACCCTAGAGGCTCACAATTTAGCTAGTAATAGATACACAATATTGAATAATTTTCCCCAGTAACTTAGTGATCAAGTGTAATGTTCATTTTCATTTGTTTAATTTGGTTTTCATTATTTTCTTCAGGACTTGTATGTGAATCTGACGATGGTATAAGTCATATTTATGTAGATATTTTAAAGACTTTCAAATATCATGGTAAATTAATAATATTTAATACCATGATTTAACTAAAGAGACACATATAACAAAATTAAACCCAACTCCGGTCAGAGTGACATTACAACATGATGGTCAGTGTTTTTTTTACAGTAAGGCCTGGCCAACCATATTCAAGTTAATCTGAAATTGTCAGATATAATCAAGGCCAGGATTTGGCAAGTCAACCAAGTTCTCAAACAAAGTTGGCAAACTTTGTTTAACTTTTAGGAATCAAGCAGAGAGCTGATGGACTGACTTGTTGGGGGCTGGGAGTGCTACCATATCAGTGTCATGTTAAGAGTTGCTGAGGCTTTCAGTACAAGGCTTGCATTTTGCTAATGTTTTATCTGTTTAGATTTTGCAAAATATTTTATTTCACTTTTAATTGTACTTTCCAAAGTACTTTTAAATGTGTGTGTGTGTGTGTGTGTGTGAGAGAGAGAGAGAGAGAGATATACTGAAAATTTAAGTTAATACATTGTTTTTAGGCACAGTGTAATAAGTATGATCATAACCGTCATACATTTACCTGGGCGTGTATAATTCACATGAAATCAATGTCCAATATTAAGCTTTTGTACTTTTAGTTCAATGGTGATACTTATTAATATGTTGGTTATAAAACCTTTAAAAGCCATGAAAAACCCCATTGACCTATTTTATTATTTTCTTGCTGTCCTTTCTTTCAGTGTACATGCATCATGCAGTAAAAGCTTATCATGAATGCTGATAAAGAAAAACATGTGAACCTCATTTATGTGAATTGTAAAAGTTGAATAATAAGTGAAATGTCTTATATAATGCTGAGGTTAAACAATGACTGTTCCCTATTGATAAAGCTGTGATGTGAAAATTGAAGTTGTATGATGAATGTGGAGCTGAATGTGTGTGCTCCTGTAGTTCAATGGGAAATGTCCAGCGGTCACAAAACCAGACAATTGGGATGTACGTTATATACAGTACATCATGCGCCTATGATGAGGCAATGCATCATGTAGCTGTGCTGCTTGTTGTGCCTCTGCCACATTTTGTATGATATACTGCCATGTGTCAGTGGTTAAGGCTTTGGACTACTAATCAGTAAGAGCTGATTTCAACTAGCTATGCCAAACTATTACAGTTTTTTTTTTCTTAAAAACCATTAGCAGTGCATAATTTGTAAAACAGGTAAGTGAACATAGATCGTAGAGGGATCCAGCAAGTGAGCAGCGAGTGAGAAGCTTCCTGAATGCATAAAAACAGCGATCCAAGTGTTACTCCTAATACAGCAACCCTCAAAATAGAATATCTATTTAAATGAAAAAAGCTTGCTTACCTTGTCTAACTATCAGTTGTCTTTTTTAATCGTAACTGATCTAATTATGCTTGGACTACAGTTACTATTAAAATAATTTGCCTTTTGGGTTTTTAGAAATGAGTTTACACAGTATCACTAAATAAAAATGTGCTAATTAATATTGCTTAATTGTATTTGTTTTATGTTTAAACACACACAGTTGTTGGATTCATATAAATATGTTTCTCTACAAGGTACCTGACCTTGTTCAATGTTTGCACCCAACCTTAAAGTCATGTTCCAAAATCTGACAGAAAGCCTTCTCAAAAGAATGTGATTTATTGTAGCAGCGAAGCGCATAATGCGCATGTCTTTGGTTGATATTTTTCGGTGTCCACAAACATAATGATGCATGGAGATTGGCAAGGAAATGAAGGACACCACATCATCCTGGTGTTGGATGGCTGAGGTTTGGGCCTGGTTACAAAGAGGACAGCCCTTTCTCAATTGTAATACTAATGGTGATATTATTGAAAGAGTGTATGTGCTTAATGAGCTATTTCAAACAACCTCAAGCAGGATTGAATAAGGGAGCTTGCACTTGCAAGGCAGACACTGTTACACTGCACCTCTGGGTGGCATAAGGAACAGGAAGAACAATTCTAAATGGTCCATATAGTGGAACAGAAAATTCTCAGGATAAGCAAACAACAGTGTATGCCACAATCACATGCCGAAACAAAGAAATAAAACAATTAACTCTCAACTGAAACATCATCAGAAGAACATCAACTATAAACTTGTATACTTTATTGTTTTTAACCTTCCTTTTCAGAGCTGTCTTTTCGGTTTTCTGTTTTCATTTCTCTTTTCTCAGAGTACACTTTTCAAGATTCTTTCTCAATCAGTTTTCCTGTTCATTTTTTACGTTTTTGTTCACAATTTTTCAGTTTTCAGTACTTCCTTTTTTTTAAGGAATTTATTTTCAGTATAATCAGGAACACAAAATGAACATCCAATGGTCTGACATACCATATCAACAGCACCCCTACAAAGGCACCGCAATGCACACTGATATTGTCTGGCCTTAAGAAAAGTGTCAGACACGTGCAAGTAATTTGGGGCTCATTACACCAGATGAGTTTGGCAGTCTCCAAGGATATACATTACAGCTCAAGATAAGTTCCTCTGACACACTGCTGGTGGCAGGGCTATGTAGACCATTTAGCAGAATGAGGGAATAATAAATATGGAATATGGGAACGTAACTACACTCTATACTTGTTGTTACAAACTGTTTTTGTAACCATTCAATTGGACATAATAATTAAAAAATCTCTGTACCATTTTGAAGTCTCCATTGTATTTATCAGTTGGCATAACTGACACACACCCAGATCTAAGGAGTGTGATAAAATTAGAAATACTATACGGGAACATGTTTCTGGTGTTAAACACGCATATGTAGATAGAGAAAAGGAGAAATAGAGAGAACAACAACTACGCAAGCCTGTGTGAGGTAGAACATAACGTGACCCCATGTCACTTGCGGTTATTACCAGTGTTTTGTGATATCTCCACACACAGACG
>JAUZSU010185813.1:0-12324 GCA_034780255.1 Parotocinclus maculicauda
AAAGTTGTGTTGACAAGAGCAAAACCAGCGGGAGGTGAACACACCCACCACTTTCTTGATTCTGTTCAAGTGCAGTCTGTCAAGAGAACGCTTCAGATCACAGTGGATAAGTTCTTTTTTTGTTTTTTTTATTTAAAAATTTTTTTTTTAAATAGCACATCCCATCTTGTAACATAGGGCATGTTCATTTAATCGAACCAGCCGGTTATTAGGACCAAAACAATCGCGTCACGATGTGGTTCGATTAACCGGAATGGACTGCATTTGATACACTGCTGATTTTGCAAGATTTCCCACCTACAAAAAATTAGAGGTAATATATCATTTTTATTGTAGGTACCCTTCAACTATGAAAATCCATCCAATCACATTGTATTTTTCAAAAAGTAGTTCATTTGCATTTTATTGCATGCATTAAGTATTAAATGACCTACCAACCAGCAAGAATTTTGGTTCTCACAAACCTGTTCGTTTTTTTTAAGAAGCCCTCCTGTTCTGCACTCATTACCTGCATTACCTGCACATGTTTGAACTGGTTACCCCTATAAAAGACACCTGTTTACACACTGTCAATCCCACTATAACCTCTCCAATGTGCCCAAGACCAAAGAGCTGTCTAAGGACACCAGGGTCAAAATTGTAGACCTGCACAAGGCTGGGATGTGGAACAGGGCAATAGGCACCAGCTCGGTGAGAAGGCAGCAACTGTTGTTGCAGTTATTAGAAAATGGAAGAAACACAAGATGACTACCAATCCTCCTCGGTCTGGGCTCTTATGCAAGATCTTACCTTGTGGGGTAAGGATTATTCTAAGAAAGGTCAGGAATCAGCCAAGAACAACAAGGGAGGACCTGGTCAATAACCTGAAGGGAGCTGGGACCACAGTTTTAAAGATGACTGTTTGTAACACACTACACCGTCATGGATTATAATCCTGCATAATAATTTCCGGCTCATACCACCGAATGTGAAATTTACCAATGATCTGAATGATCCAGAGGAGACATGAGGGAAGGTCATGTTGTCAAATGAAACCAAAATAGAGATTTTTGGTATGAACCACACACACTGTTTGGAGGTAGAAAAAAGATGAGTACAACCCCAAGAACACTGTCCCAATCGTGAAGCATGGGGGTGGAAACATCATACTTTTCGGGGGTGCTCTTATGCAAAGGGGACAGGACGACTGCACTGGATTGAGGGGAGGATGGATGGGGTCATGTATCATGGTATTTTGGCCAACAACCTCCTTCAAGCACATTAAAGATGGGTCGTGACTGGGTGCCTTTCAGCATGACAATGGCCCGAAACACACAGCCAAGGCAACTAAGGAGTGGCTCTGTAAGAAGCATTTCAAGGTCCTGAAGGATCTTTGGAGGGACCTGAAACTCTGTGATGCACAGCGACAGCCCTAAAACCTGAAAGATCTGGCAAACATCTGTATGGGATAGTGGGCCAAAATCCCTGCTGCATTGTGCGCAAACTTTGGTCAAGAACTACAAGAAATGTCTGACCTCTAATTGCAAACAAAGGTTTCCGTACCAAATTTTAAGTTCTGTTTTTCTGTTGTTTTAAATACTTATTTCATGCAATAAAATGCAAGCTAATTATTTTAAAATCATTCAATATAATTTTCTGGATTATTTTAGATCTGTCTCTCTCAGTTGAGTGTACCTACGAATACAGACCTCTACAATCTTTGTAAGTGGGAAAACTTGCCACAAAATCGGCAGTGTATTAAATACTTATTTTCCCCATTGTATATGTTGCTAAGAAACTTGTTTGCTGATGCTGTTTTTTGAGTAAAATTTTATGCCACAGAAATTGTGCTGTTAGATGTGGTATTACATTTGGCAAGATAATATGTGGGTTAAGAAAGTTACGGATAACAACCTCATGGGACCAAGGACATGTGAATGGAAGTTATGTGCTGCACACAGTATTTTAAAGCTGGACAGTATTTTTCAGATATGTATGGGTGTAGTTATATGCACAGCTCACATAAAATATGGGTATTTTCCATTGTGTGAGATTTTATTTTAAAGTTTCCCCTAATTTTTGTTGGCAGTATATTTAAAAGTCACAGATTTTACACATTCAACATCAATCTGTCGTCAGAACTCTGTGGTATTGTATCAAAAATGGAAAAAGTAGTATTGATTCATCCACAGCTAAATAGATCTTTGCGTCAGATTCTCACAATGTATATCACTTTGCATTGGAAGCCTTGGAGAAGGAATAATGGTGTTTAATTTCAGTTTATTGGAGCACAGACCATCTGAAGTACACACAAGACCTCTTACATTACGTGCCATCCAAACCATTTATTTTCCAGCTCACTGATGAGCACCTTTACCAGATAAGTCTGCTTGCATTGTGGGCTGCAACACTCAAAAAGTATTGCAACTCTATCCCTTGGGCAATAGCCCAAATTAAGAGGGGGAGCCTAATGAATTCCTGTTTCCTCTCTCAGCTGAGCATAGTCCCAGATTTTTGCTAGATAACATTTTGAGAGCTGAGAGGTTTCATTCATGTGATAAATACTTTTAAAGATTAGTCGCATTTTGTCTCAATGTAGCCAGGATTGTGTGTAGCTTCCTTTTACTGGAGACAGGATGGTGTGAGAACAATGAGACGCAATCACTGTCTGGAATTCAAAATGTTGTTTTTTTTGTGGGTTTTTTTTGGTTTTGTTTTTGTACTCCCTTTCTCTCATTTCTTTATGTCTATAGCCAGTAAAGAAGAAGAAAATCAAGCGAGAAATAAAAATCTTAGAAAACCTACGAGGAGGCCCAAACATCATCTCGCTTTTAGATATTGTCAAGGATCCAGTGGTTAGTATCATGGCTCTTATTAAAGACCATATCGTTTTTATATAATCATTACCAGTTGTATTTTGTTGCTTGTGAGACTGACTGTTTCTTTTATTTCCATCTCTAGTCTCGAACACCTGCTCTGGTTTTTGAACATGTTAACAACACAGACTTTAAGGTGAAGCTGATTCTTGACCCATTATACAAAATTATACATGAGCTCAATCTTTCCAAATGCATCTCAGCTTAGCTCGCTCTTTCTTTTATCTTACAGCAATTGTACCAAACGCTATCAGATTATGACATCCGGTTCTACATGTATGAGATTTTAAAGGTAAGCTATCCTTAGTTTCTGACTGAAATGCAAGCTACTCTAAGTATTTTTCTAACCTGCCATAGTACTAATATGTGCAATTAGAAACATGCTGCGTGAGTCTGTCAGTGTTGAGTAATGCATGAAAATGTATTAAAGCATTATGTACTATTCAAGAAGGGTATACTGAGCTCAGACTGATTTCTTCTAAATAGTTCAGTACAGTAAAAGTTTTTGCAAAAACAAGTGATTTGGAAGCCTCAGAAAAGAGGTCTTGTACTGTTTAGTGTTGACATTTTGAGGCTAATGGAATTCAGTGTAACCCAGAGCCTTTTTATAAGTGCAAGCCCAAATTTTCACAGGGCATTTAAAGAGTGAACAAAATAATGACGCACAAACAATTATCTAGCAGTGTTTTATTTTTTATTTATTTATTTTTTTTATACCACCACACTTTTCACACGCTTTTAATCAATCTAAAATATTCATGCTCAAAAGTACATACAGTGGGGCAAAAAAAAGTATTTAGGAAGCCACTGATTGTGCAAGTTCTCCTACTTAGAAAGATGAGAGGTCTGTAATTTTCTTCACAGGTACACTACTGAAATCCAGGATTTATAAAGAATTGATTTGTAAATTATGGTGGAAAATAAGTATTTGGTCAATAATAAAAAGTTCATCTTAATACTTTGTAACATAACCTTTGTTGGCAATGACGGAGGTCAAACGTTTCCTGTAAGTCTTCACCAGGTTCGTACACACTGTAGCTGGTATTTTGGCCCATTTTCTCCATGCAGATCTCCTCTAGAGCAGTGATGTTTTCGTGCTGTCGCTGGGCAACATGGACTTTCAACTTTTTTCACAAATTTTCTATGCTTTTTTAGGTCTGGAGACTGGCTAGGCCACTCCAGGACCTTGAAATGATTTTAGCGGAGCCACTCCTTCGTTGCCCGAGCGTTGTTTTGAATCATTGTCATGCTGGAAGACTTAGACACGTTCCATATTCAATGCTATCACTGATGGAAGGAGGTTTTGGCTTAAAATCACACGATACATGGCCCTGTTTATTCTTCTCTTAACACAGATCAGTCGACTTGTCTCCTTTGCAGAAAAACAGCTGATTTTAATACCCCCATGCTTCACAGTAGGTATGGTGTTTTTGGGATCCAACTCAGCATTTTTCTTCCTCCAAACATGACAAGTTGTTTTTACCCAAAAAAATCTATTTTGGATTCATCTGACCACATTATATTCTCCCAATTTTCTTCTGGATCATCCATATGCTCTCTGGCAAACTTCAGATGGACCTGGACATGTACTAGCTTAAGCAGGGGGACATGCCTGGTATTGCAGGATTTGAGTCCCTCTCAGCGTAGTGTTACTGATGGTAGCCTTAACTTTGGTCCCAGCTGTCTGCAGGTCATTCATCAGGTCTCTCTGTGTAGTTCTGGAATTTTTGCTAACAGTCCTCATGATCATTTTGACCCCATGGGATGAGATCTTGCATCTTCCATTTTCTTACAATTGCTCCCACAGTTGATTTTTTTCACACCAACCTGCTTGTCTATTGTAGATTCACTCTTCCTAGCCTGGTGCAGGTCTATAATGACCTTTTAGGAAGGGTAGCATTATTGTTCAACAATTTTGGCTTACATTACTATTTTTTCCGACACCACGTATCTAGTCCTCCCACTCGTCTGGTGATGAGACATTTACTCAGCCACGTTTGTATCATGCATTTTCAGATTAGGATTGCGATTTAGGATTGTTTTGGAATCCTAAACTTTTGATCTGTGATATTTAGCTGTCATTCATATACAAATTAATGGTCCCTGATCTTATCCTCAGGCCTTGGATTACTGCCACAGTATGGGAATCATGCACAGAGATGTCAAGCCCCACAACGTCATGATTGATCATGAGCACAGAAAGGTATAGTCTTTCCTGCACCATTTTTTCCTTACTGTACAGTTTATGCCTCACGTAGTTGAATTTCAACTTGTAATTCTAAAAGGCATGATTGTCATTTCTACTACACACCTATCTCCAAGAATGCAGAAACTTTGTAAATGCATCCAGTTTGTTTCATGCCTTTCCTAGGGTTTAGAATTATACAGGTTAAATTTTTGTTGCCCACGGTCACATACACATGTAGAAAGGTTGCTCCTGTTTAAAAAAAAAAAATAAGAGTAAATTGCAATTATTGTATTATATAGTGACTAATGCTTTCATCAATTTACTTAATATTCTGAAATAATAACTGTAGTAATAGCTTACAAATTAATGTCATTACAGCTAATCAAAACCCTTAAAAGGCATCCTACATATTAGGCTCTAATGCAGTGATTACAATAAAGCCTTTTCCACACATGTTCCTTTACACTGGAATTTAACAGTTAATTAAGAATGGCTTATTCAGGATCTGTAAATGCAGGCCACAGTATATATCCTGAAAAGAATGACACAGCAGTCTACCTTTATGAGACTTAGTACAATCCCCAGAAAATTGTTGGGAGGCACTTTTAATAGAACAAAAGCCAATACATTACTATCAGGAGGGTGACCAAGGACCGGCTAGTCGAAAAGAGAAAAGTCTGGAAATTACAGTGATACACATTTGTGCAGATAGTGAATTTGCCTGCATGAGGTGATGCAATATGGTATACCATTACTTATGACAAATTACTTGAAATAACCAGCAGACGTTGATACCTTGACTAAGATCCAAAATACAGTACTAATTTGTGTTCAGCGTAATAGACCATACTTTAGATTAGTTGACCATATACGTGAGATTTGGTAAGAATTGTGCAAATGGCACTTTTTGTAAAATAAAAAAAAAATAATGTTGGTATGTTTGATAAGTGTTCTTGACAGCCATGAGATTGGTTGAGGTTTTCACTTGGGCTTTTCATGAACCCAGACAGAACCTAAAAAGAGCTTGAACAATAATGACAAAAATATTATTTTCTTGAAAAAAGAAAAAAAAAAACACCCACAGAAACAATTTACTAAACTAGTACCATGGTAACCCAGGACTGAGTCCAGGGTGGTTTCTGGCCTGTTTTGCAGCAGTTAACGTGGTCGCTTCATAGCTCCATTGTATCTGGGTTCAAACCTGATCTCAGATGCCATCCTGTGATTTCCTGTATGCTCCAGAACCCTCCTTACCACTAAAAAAGAGTGATGTGTGCTTTAACCCTGTTTTTAAAGACCTTTACATTTTATTGGTAAATGATTGTCAATTATTACTTCTGCACTATCCACCACTCTGAGAGCAGTCAGGACTAAACTCACATATGCACTACACACGTGGAATAAGTTTCTTGTCGATTGATTTGCTTAAATTAATTGACAGTTAAAATCTGAGAAAGGAAAAAATTGCACTTCTTGCAATTAGCTTCACATTTACATGCCCATCCAGTAACATCATGGTCTGAACCAAACGTCATTTTTGTGAGTGCTTCGAAGACAGAATATTAGTTAAACATGTCTGGATCTTGTGTATGAAAACGCTATTTTTATTTTGGAATTTAACATTCTGCCCATGGTTCATGTTGCACTTTACCCACTGTTGTGCGTTTAGTGCAGATAAACTTAAATGTCTACTTTTATTAATATTTTGTTTCTTGTTGGGTTGTTAGCTTCGTCTTATAGACTGGGGTTTGGCAGAGTTTTACCACCCGAGCCAGGAGTACAATGTCAGGGTAGCCTCCAGATACTTCAAAGGACCTGAACTGCTTGTAGACTACCAGGTTAGTGTGTGTTCAAGTACATATGTGTGAATGTAGTGTTTCTCAGGTTGCACTGCAGCTCTCTTTCTCACACTTTAACAATATCAGTATGCATGCTGTGAATTGATTAAAACACCCATAGAAATACTAGTGATGCATCAAACTATAAGGTATTGGTTGAAACCAAAATTTTGAAACGTGAGCTGAAAAACTAGTTGTTTTTTTTAAGAGATTCTGTTTGTGTGCATTTTTTATTTAATTTTTTTTTACCAGACGTGCTACAATCAACAATTCACGTAAAGAGTTTAGAGCTTGTCATAATGTCTCTGGAGAATGTTGAACGATTCCACTGACAATTTTTGCGTTCGTTTCTCAAACTGAATATGTCCGAGCTGTCTTTTCTCATATTTTTATAGAACTTCTTATAATGTCTCATTCCTTCAGATGCCCCCGACTCAGGCCCACACTACCCGTTTCACCATTCAGTGCCCATCCCAGTTTCTTACTTGCAACTGCAGATGATGTTCTGAGTCGCGAGTCCTCGTGCTCTTGATTAAAGATATTATACCATATTCACACCTTCAGAGAGGGCCACGTTCAAGGCTTTGTTCCCCAAGTTCAGTTTGTTCGGAAACGCTGCCGTGTCATAGATGCAGACTTCAACAACCAACCAGAATGGCCACAAATTTCACACAGCACTGTTGCATCCCTCATAGCCAAATTCCGAGAAACCAGGACTGTCGATGTCAAGCCTTTGTGAAAAGTCAAGGACGCAGCACAAGACGTGTCCTATGGCTTTTGACTCACCCTGTGTGTATTTGTAGTTGTAAAAAGGATACGTTTTCCTTTAACAGATTGCTTTTGGTTCTGTTATCATTAAACTCTTCAAATAAAAATGGAGCTGGTAGTATAGTGCCAGTAGCTGCGTACCATTTGGTAGTATATATTGTGTTAAAACAGTAATTCAGTGAACAACTTTAAGGTAACTTGGTTTTGAAATGATGATCATACAATAACGTGATCAAATGGGCCTTGGTTTTTTTCTCTAATGTTAAAATTTCTGTCTATTCTTAGATGTATGACTACAGTTTAGACATGTGGAGTTTAGGCTGCATGCTGGCCAGTATGATCTTCAGGAAAGAACCCTTCTTTCATGGACATGACAACTATGATCAAGTGAGTGGTTTCAAAGGGGCATCTTTTTTTTGGGAATAAGCATAATTTATCTGATCACAGTTTTGTAATTTTCATCCAAAATACACTGTGCTGAATGGGATAATGATTAGAAGCATCAGTTTACTGTCCACTGTTTTATTCTTGAGTAGGAAACAAAGGAGCTCACTGACACTTAATGGCCTGGTGTAGTTCAGCACTATATTCTTTCTCATTTTTTAGAACCTTGTCTGTTCAGAATTCTTTATTCACACCAGAAGCCATTGCATTTGCACAAAAATATGTGCTGCATTGTAAGCCAATATGCATAAATACTAAAAAAACTAATTTTGCTACTGTTTTTAGGTAAAATTTTGCAATTATTTTCACAATTGAATTGTGTTATTTGTCCTGTCGCTTTAGCTAACAACATTTAAACTAGAATCACATATTTTGTTTGACTTGAGTGCTTCTTTCACAGCTTGTACGGATTGCCAAAGTACTGGGCACAGAAGATCTCTATGATTATATTGACAAATACAACATAGAGCTTGATCCACGGTTTAATGACATCTTGGGCAGGTAAAATTTGGAAACATTGAACATTTGGTTTATACTGCATGTAAATGTAATTTCATTCTATTGAAATCCATTTTTGTGGTTAGAAATCTTTTTTTTTTTTTTTAACCAATCTTTTTTTTCCCTCAACACTCTCCTATGCTACAGACATTCCAGGAAGAGGTGGGAGAGGTTTGTGCATAGTGAAAACCAGCACCTGGTCAGTACTGAAGCCCTGGACTTTCTGGACAAGCTCCTGCGCTATGATCACCAAGCTCGTCTCACAGCCCGGGAAGCCATGGAGCACCCATACTTCTGTTAGTCCCACACACACACTGTAATGTATTTATAATTAGCGATTAGGTAATACAAGTATAAATTAGAAAGAACATTTGGCAGTTGCTATAGCACAGTAAAATACTGTACATGCTTTTGTTTTATGTCTCTGTGATGTCATATGTTTATTACCTATCCAATAAGTGAATGTAATATTTGCTAGTTTTATACACTGCTCACAAAAATTAGGGAAATATTTCAAAATGAATGAGGCAATAAAAAAAAAAAAGAAGCATTTGACTTTATTGCATTAAAATAAAAAAATTTAAATAAACTCAGTTATAATGATTAAGTAGCAAGTGATGTATTCATGGAGATGAACAGAAGCATGTCGACTGGATGAGAGCAGAGATGTTCATAAGTCGCAAAATACAAGTCCAAGTCACGAGTCTTTAGGCTACAGGTCAAGTCAATACAGCATATTTTAAGTGTATGATTAAAAATACACAGGTGTGTGTGTGTATACATATATATACATATACACACACACACACACATATTTCCCCCATGTTAAAAAAAACACAGATGAATTCTATGCATTTTTTTTTTACCAAAAAAAGGACAATTTCTTTGTACTTGAGCGCTTTTAAACATTTTAAAACATAGAGCACATGTTACATGTTGCCACCCTTCGGTTATATCTAAGAATTTTAAATTTCCTGTAGCCGAAGGTTTCCACATACGGTACTCCAGCCGAAGCCATGCTACCCTCATTTGCTAACATTTGACGCTTCTCTTTGATTTCTTTGAGACAAGGGACTGCGTCCCAAATCACCTAAATAAAAGTACGGCAAAATGGCAACATTTACACACAAAGTATTTTTTTTTTCTATAACTTTCGCGCACAGTGCCTGGATAACGGACTGACTCTTAATGTTCACGTGCCATTTTGGACGAGGTCGAGTTGAGTCATTAGGGATGAGTGTCAAGTCATGTCTGAAGTCTTTTTCTAGGCGATTTAAGTGCGACTTTGACTCGAGCCACTCACTCGAGTGCGGTGTACGGTCACCCAAAACTGCCAAAACACACTGACAGTGACGGGGCATGGACAGGATCATATAGTTGGATTTTCTTCATTATTATTTTTGAAATGTCCCCATATTTCTGTGAGCAGTGTATTTGTTAAACTTTTATTTTTGTGTTCCCTAAATGTAAATGTCCTCTTACTAACTTTTCACATCATAGTTCAGATCAGTTTCTTGCACACTCACTCATGTATACCTTGGGCCAATGTAGATGTGCAAGGAAAACACAGAACCTCAGTGATGATGAACTGGAGATTGATTAAACATGGAGCTTTGTTTTCACAGGCATTTATACTTGCAATCCAGTTCCAAATTCTAAGGTGCAGAATTACAGTAGTCTTAAAATAGAGAGTTCGTTATTATTAAATTTGCCATATTTAGCACTGTTGTGAATATTTGGGATTTTGTTAGCTCATTTTAGAAACGGGAAGTCGGAAAGTTGTCTGATTGTAGTATTTTTTCTTTGATGGCTGTGTTTACTCAGATCCCATAGTCAAAGATCAGGCAAGAATGGGCTCTACATCAGGGCTTTCTGTTGGCTCCACTCCCGTCAGCACCTCCAGCATGATTACAGGTAACAACCATTTAAACTCAAATGAACCCAATCCTATCTGAACAGCTTTGCAGGACTGACCATATTTGAATCTTGTCTTCTCTCTGTTTGACTATCTTTTAGGAGGCATCACATCCATGTCGTCATCACAGCCTATGACCAATATGGCTGCTTCACCTGTCATCTCTTCCACCAGTGCTCTGGCCCCACAAGTCCAAACTGCAACTGGTGCACAGCCTTGATCATGATCAGCTTCCAGGCCTCATTTTTACGTGTAATATTATGAACCAGTGAGAGACTAGATTGAATTTGTTTTCTTTTTATTTGTTTCCATTCAACAATTATATATTGAGAATCAGACACACACTTAACCAGTGTTTACGTTGCCTCTGTGTCCAACTAAAATTTAGCTACATTCTTTTATGATGGTGTCTTAAGAGGCAGATACACTGTAGGAATTAAGAAAAAAAGGATAATAAAATTTATTTTATATGTCCCTAACACTTTTGGGTGCATTTTTATGCCGTGTTGTTTTCTAGTGTCATAAGCTGTGAAAGGGTTTAACACTGTTCTTAATGATCACAATCAATGGCCAATCACTAACATCTAGGGTATAAGGTTCATCGCCACTAGGTGGCCTCCTTTGTGTTTTACCCACTATATTGATATGTTCTACATGTGGTAAACTGGCATCCCTGCCTTATAGGAACACATTAAACCGGGGTTGATGACTCTGGATTTAGACTTTGGGATAATGTACTCAATGCTAGCCTGTCAGTGCTTGATAGTTATCTTAAGATTTTTTGTCCACATCAAAGATTCAAAGACTTTTTCCTAATTATTTGATTTTTTTTAGCGCAGTTCAGCTTTCTATTCAGTTTGATGTTTGCACTTTTAAAACACCTGTTCAGTTTGCTTTAACAGCAGTAGTCTTAAGAATCATTATAGGAAATAATTTGTCTCATATATCTAATTCAATACTGTGAGGTATGAGGGAACCCTTACAACACCTGCTCATAAAAATGAGAATCACAGTCTTAAAAACAGAAGGCCTGGCGTTCAAGCGTATTTGTTCAAGTTTTATACAAGTTACAAGGGTAAGAATTACTGTTTTATACGGTACAGTACTGTACTAAATGTTTTCCTATTTTTCTTTTTTAATATCTTTGTTTAAAATAAAACTCTGGACAGTATCTAATCTACTGACTGATAATGTCTAGTCCATGCCCTATTTTACAGAACTTGATGTAGACAAACGACTCCTACCTGTATAATATGAAAATCCTTTCAACAGGTTGTGCCATAGTGACATCTGTTGGTCAGAACAATGACACGCATCCGTCTTTTATTATTGCTGATGCTGTAGCAGAATTTCAGGTACCATAAAATAAAACCATCGTTTTCACTTTTTGTGAATGGGTAAATTTGACATACTTTATTTAAAAGACCATAGCACAACAGCCTGTGCGTCTAGACAAGATGCAGAATCACACCAGTTTGTGTTCTGTTGTATCATAGCCCATTGCTGAATGATCATAAATATAATGTTTTAGTTCAAAAAAGTGTTGGAGCTTCTGGACATCCAAAAACTACATCCCAGACATGGGTGTTACCGTTGAGTTTCTCTTGTATTTTGCTGCTTCAAAAACTTTCACCTTTTTGAAAATCTTTTCCAGTTGAATGTGGAACATCACTTTGAGGTCTGGCACTGAAATTGGATAACAACTAACTGGATTTAGTATTGCATGTTTGCCAAGTTCTCCATCAAAGTTGGCAAACTATTATTTCATGGTCATTGCAGGTGGGGAAAAAGTTGACGATTCATTGTAGAGGTTTACAC
>JAUZSU010185824.1:0-12324 GCA_034780255.1 Parotocinclus maculicauda
TATCAGAGAGAGAGAGAGAGAGAGAGAGAGAGAGAGAGAGCGAGAGAGAGAGCGAGAGACAGAGAGAGAGAGACAGAGAGAGAGAGAGAGAGAGAGAGAGAGAGAGAGAGATTGATAGACAAGACCGGTAAGCAGGCGGTTTAGAGAGCGATGGTGGGTTATAGGAGTATAGCCAGATATAGTTACAGTGATATAACCAGATTATTTAATACTATAAAATAGTAAAGACGACCTGCTTAAGTTCAAAGTGAGCATCAGAATGGAGACGGAATGCCATTTAAGTGAGTATGAATGTAGCATGGTTACTGGTGCTAGACGGGTTGTTCTGAGTATGTAAATAACTGCTGATCTACTGGGGTTTTCACACACAACTGTCTCTAAGGTTTACAGAAAATGGTCCACAAAAGAGAAAATATCCACTGAGCAGCACTTCTCTAAGTGAAAATGCCTAGTTGAGTCTCGTTTCTGCTGCAACATTCGGTTGGTAGGGTCAGAATTTGGTGTGAGCATTTGGGACTGATGATACAGCAGTTAAGATACTGGAACCTGGACCAGAAGAGAACCTCACGCAGACAACTTTATTAGAAAGATGTAACTTGTTTCTCCGCACACAACATTCCATTCCAAAGTGGCTTTTACTGCCCTGTTAGTACTTACTCGAATTACAGTTTGGTAAAACAACAGTTTTGCAGATATTGCATTTTGTAGCTGTATTTATTTCTTCCTTTGGCCTGGATGTAATTAATATAAAATTCAATGAGAAAGTCATTTATGTGAAACAATGAGTAGTAGGTAGCTCAATTACCTTACTTTCAGCAATTCACAGTCTTACTTTGGGTATATAGGCTGCATTGGCAGTTTCAGTACCCCAGGGACATTGTTGGGGAATGCTGAACCTTACTTTTTCTAACACTACTCTTTTCTTATAAGGGTTTGGGGGGGTTCCTATTCCTGAAGAACACAAGAAGCATTTACACATAAATTCATATTGATAGGAACACCATTTTCAGTTGTTTGTCCTTTTAGGGATCATGGTAAAGCAAATAATCCTCCCCACATATCCTGGTCAGGGTCCCAAGGGAAGGTCTGATGTCTTACAAGGAATTCACTGGATGTAATCAGAGGTGCAACCTGGACAACACCAGCCCATTTTAGGGTTCTGTAAGCATACTACCCCACCCTTAAGTTGGACCCCAAACCAGAATTTACCCAAACAAAGTCCTAAAACCTTTAAAAGAGCTGATATTTGCTAAATTGTATTTGGGAACAATAACGTATCTATCTGTCTGTCTATCTCTATATATCTCTATCTATTGCTACTGAACAATGAATGACTAGAAAAATATTTAACCAATATGATTGTAAAAACATGCCCAGTGTGGTAAACTGCACTGTATGACCATGAACATTATTCACAGCGAGAAAAACATGAATAACCATATTATGAGCTGGGAGGTTGCATCAGTGATACATCTGTTATTGGAGATCAGGAAATTCTATAAAGCTAATTGGCCAGTCTGATGCGAAATCATACCAGGCTATGTTGAAAAACATCATGCAGAGAAGTAGGATTCTATACCAAAACAACTGTCACTATGGTATAAATGACCCTAAATGAGCTTTGAAATAGTGACTCTGGAGTTCAAATTACAGCTTTGCCAAGCTGCCACTGTTGAGCCCTTGAGCAATGACCTTAACTCAGTTTAAGGGTTACTTAGTTTTAATTTGCTTGGACTATACTGGTGTTCACATAATGACCACTAAATTGATCATAATTCATGATCTGTGTCTTGTGTTCTCTAAAACACATGGCATAAGGAGTAGCAACTAAACACTCTAAGTCACATTGAGGACTGAACTTGGTGATATAACTGCAAATATACTTTTGCAATTACTTTTTAAATCAAACTATGTTGTTCATAATATCATAAACCACTATCCGAACGTCTAGCACACTATAATGAACAAAAAATATTGTTTAGATTTATTTAGCGTCACTTTCATGATTACTGGCTATTTTATGACAGGCACAGGTTACTTCAAAACCAGTGATATGGATTCAATACTACTCACATGTCCGCAAAAGACACGAGAACTTACTCTCAGAAAGGAACTCTGTTTTGTATTTAGGAGATTTGCTGTATTAGGATATGCCGTGTCATTAAATTACAGCCCCATTATATTTAAGCAATAGAACACGAGAGGAAGGATGCTTTTGTGAATAACATCACATCTGTGATTTGGTCATAGGCACAAGCCAAAGAAAGAAGTGTTGAAAATAAATCCATCTCATTATGTTCTGCTTAATCCACATAGAGTCGCGGGCAACTCACTGCCCACTCGGCAACTCTGGGTGCAAGGGCAGGAACAACCCCTAGATGTGACGCCAATCCATCGCACACACACAGTCATTCACACAGTCACACACTAAAGGGACACTTTAGAGACACCAATTAACTAACTAACATGCATGTCTATAGACTGAGGGGGAAAACCAAAATACCTGCAGACTCCACACAGAATACACCCATACTGCTACCTTCTTGCTGTGAGGTTTATTACAACAAAATAAAGAAACAAAATAAATCAAAGAAGTCTTATATTTCATACTCAATATGCTTTAATACTGACAATACATTCCAAACCATAGGTTCCCACAGAAACAATTCCCTAACCTACCTTAGCACTTGAATCGCCCTGCCGGATTGACCTACATATACCTAAAAGCACAGAGTGCTGTCCATGTAAAGGTTGTGACTTCCTACTTGTAGCACTGATTAACCTACTTAAAGTCTCTCAAAAGACTGCCGAGTCTTCAGACAGGGACGCTGTTATGGACACATATTGGTAACAATATCAGCTTGCTTTCGTTTTTCACCTTTATCATTAGCAATTAACTTTACTTTGAAATACAAAGTGCAAATAAGCAAAGACTAAAGGAAACAAAGACTAATATTGCATCATTTGTATTTTTATATTTATATGTTCATGTGAATACATTCTGTCACACATTGCTGGTGTGATAAAAATGTGCTGTTTTTTCACAAATATTATCACGTGAGAACTCTTTTCATCCAGTCAGAATGTAAGGTCGGAAATAGGCTGAGATCATTGAAAGTAAAATAGGTTTTCAATTGAAACACAAATTAGGTGGGAATTATCAGCATAACATCTAATATTTAATTTAAATCTTTTTCCAGAACATAGTGGGACTCTGTAACTCTGGGAGTGCTGTTCTTGGTTGTACATTTAGCAATTAAATGAGCAAATTTTACAAAATAAGTGTTTAAGCCATGCTACTGTAGAAAAGTCGAGACTGAATATTATCACCTATGCAGGAAGCTTGACATGTTTTCAAGCTAAAAACCCGAACCTGCCCTGATCCGGACTTACGGGAGCTAATCAGGGCTTTACAATCACAGCTTTTCCCTGGTGCACCTATGGCTAAGATAGAGGTGTTGTGTCCTATTCACTGTTTATACTAAACCCCAATGCAGCAGTTCCTTTTCACTTTGCTGATTAAACTCGCTCTGAAGCTAAACGGGGAAAAAACAGTGTTTGATTACATGTGGATGCCACCACATGGCGAATGACACATGCTCGCACCATCAAGCTGTTTTTAATGTCCCTCTGTCTGTGCCTTATCGCCACTGGTCAGGGACTCCGCAGGCCACGAGATGAAATGCAAGGCAAAAACTGAAGTTCATGTTTTCTGAACTCAAAGCATGAGGACTACTGAAGACTGCCCACACTGTGGCCGTCCTACAGCTCGCTTCAGGAAAGACACATGCATCTGCAGCATTATCCACTATAATGCAGCGCCTTTCAAGCTGAAACTACCAGTTATAATTTATGGCTCTTCACCCCAGCAAAGCTCTGCTTTAAAAAGATCCTTTCTCTGGAAAAGACATTGTTCTGTTCGCTTCAGTATTAAGCGTATTATATAATGTATATTATTATATAATGTATATGCTTGCAAATGATGAGAGATAATGCTACATTTAGGGCCGCTATCAGTCATAACGCTGTTATAGTCTGTTATCAATTATTCATTCAGAGTTTGAATGGATTATAAATTGTATAAATTGCACTGTCTGAAAATGAAGAAAATGAAGACAGTAGCTGCAGGGGTATTTTTGTTTAGGTAGTCTAGATGATGTCTTGTTTGGGTTAGATTTCTGTACTAATAAAAAGCTAATGCCCAACACTGTCGTTTCTCTAGAAATGATTGCCCTTTTCTTAAAGGTTGGCAATTAAAAAACGATGCCGTCATGCTCACAGGTTCAAACAAGTCTGACTGCCAGGAGAGTGAGGATGATGGTGGAGCAAAGAACTAAAAACCTTGCTAAAATTCAAAGAGTAATTACATTTACATCACTGACCTCATTATGTAGGTTACTGCAGCCTGACAGTGTCTTTGACACAAAGTTACAAACACTCTCAAAGTCCTAATTACATATCTCACTGCCATACAACTAACATTTGTTAAGTAGAAATCAGTAAACATTCATTTTCATGAAGGACTGAGATGTAAGTTAGTATTTTGGTACCAGGAGTACTTTATACATATGGGCCTTTATAGCACAGTCATAAGAAATACCCTGCCTTAGCTTGTCTGCACCCTATGAATTTCATTATATAATATTTGATCACTTTATAAGGTACACCACCATGTTTCCACGTATTTAATTAGTTTCACTTATTGGATGGTTGTCTATTTTCCAGCTGTCACTCCCAGCTGTTTGAATACTCCAGCAGCATTGCTATGTCTGATCCACTCACATCAGCAAAACTCACTAATAGTAAGACATCAGTGTCACTGCAGTGCTGAAAATGATCCACCACCTAAATATAGTGCTCACATAAATTTCAAAATGTATATAAAGCGATTGAAAAAGAAGCATTTCATTTTATTTAATCAAATAAGTTTCTCACAAAAGTGAAGTCAAAGAAAGTTGCAAGATGAAATGCAAACTCAGTTATCGTTTTTGAGTAGTAAGTGATATATTTATGAGGGTGAAGATAAAGCATTTTAAACTGGATGAGAGTGCCACACATTGACTGTTTAGTAGGGTGTATGGTCACCCAAGACTGCCAGAACACACCGACAGTGATGGGGCATGAACAGGATCAGATTGTTCAGCAGTTTATGTGGAATCATCTTAGTATTCATTTTGAAATATCCCCTAATTTTTGTGAGCAGTATAGTTTATATAATATAGTAATACACTGTATATGCAAAGGATTTATGAAAGACATCAAATAAAAATATACCAATATTGCATACAAAATGAATCCCATGTGTTGATTCTTGCCTGTTGAAAGCAGACTTTCCATCTGTTGTCTTTACTTTAACTCCACTTTTCCTGGTCAGGACCACATGTGGGGCGACGGAACACAGGACGTGGGCGTAAGCGTGCTCTGGATGGGACACCAGTCCATCACAGCATCAGCAGGGGTTGCTGTTGCCGTTACGGAAATAATTCCTGAATGACAGCTTCTCCCTCAAACACAACCGCAGCTCGGATCACTGAAGTGGTGGAGCACCTGTTTTCAAGTACAAGATAAGACATGATAACGTTTTAACGTTTTATCTGATAAGTGCTATAATAAATATTCCTTTCACATAATTTGTGAAATTAAGTGTAAAGGCATTTATTGCCAAATCATTCATTTAACTTACATTGCATAGGGACAGAGCTGCAGCATGACATTATAATTCAATGTCCAATCCACCACTTCATTTAGTATAAGGATCCAAATCATTCATGCAGCTGGTACACCGTATTCTCAAATATGTGTACCTGAAAGATTTATATAGGAATAAAACTATATAACTCCATATTTTTATGCACTGAGAGGTTTATATGACCTCCATAAAGCACACATTATGACAAGGGATGCCAGTTTTAGCCAAGTTTGACACAAATAGCACAAATGCTCTTATTCCATTGCTTTATACATTGTCTATGAATGTTTGAAGGCTGGTGTTTTAAGTATTTTACACCACATGGCTACAACTATGAAGACACCCTTAAACATCACTCTTAGTTAAGCTACACCAACTTCTAACATGATTATAACGTGAAGTATACACAAAATGGTGAACCTTTAGAGGTTTTTACAACAAATAGTCCCTTCTTTCCTAAAACAACATCCATAAAGAAATGATCAAACCCTTAAAAGAGAACTTGGCTATCTTGCACAAAGCCCTGGGATGGCAACATCAGTGCCCGACATTACAGTTGCATAGCAAAATCTAGTAAAAGCTGTTCTTAGAAAACTGAAGTATGTTGTAGCGTAAAATGAGGAGGAACTCCATTCTAATAGTCATGCTTGTAGGTTCAATTTGTGGTGTCCACAAACTTTTGGCTATATACACTGTCAATTTGATCAGTTCCACTTACCATATAGATAGACTTTGTAGCTCCTTAATGACAGACCTTGCTAGTGGATGAAAGTTTTAGGTGTCCACAAACTTTTGGCAATATACACTTACTGATCACTTTATTAGGTACACCGTGTTTCTACTCTCATGGTCCATTTTATTAGTTCGACTTAATACAGTGTTCCCTCCTTTATCGCGGGGGTTACGTTCCAGGACCACCCGCGATAATTGAAAATCCATGAGGTACTCTATATTTATTTAAGTAATTATACACTATTTTAGCCGTAAAACGTTTCGGTGGCATCGTAGGGCTTGAATGAATTCAGGCTATAAGGAAACTTTTACAAACAGCGAACACAACACCACGGAGTAATTACGCTATTGTACTGTTTTTAACTGTTGAATAATCAAGCAACACGCTGCAGTAATGGAACGTTCTCTTTACTTAACACACCATACATCACTCTCGTATCACACATGCTCCGTCCGTACTGAGCTTACAGCACGTCATATCCTACACATTGAGTAGATACAACAGTTATTTACTATAAATCCTAATATTTTATGATTTATAACATTCCTTTATTATTAGAATTAATATTTTTTATATATTTTTTATAAATTTTGTGATTTTTTTAAATGTAAAAGTTCCGCAAAAACTCACAAAACAGCAATATAATAAATATTATTTAATATTATATATATTAATTATATTATATAATAGTTTTTGAAAACCCGCAATGCACCGAGGAGTGGCGAGGGAACACTGTATATACACTCAAGTCAATGGCAATTTAGTGTACGCAATGAACCTAGCACACACGTCTTTGGACTGGGGAGGAAACCAGAGAGCCCGGAGTAAACCCACACAGACAAGAAAAAGACACTCCACACAGAAAGGACCCAGGTCACTTCACCCTTGGATTGAACCCAGGACCTTCTTGCTGTGAAGCGGCGGTGCTGTTTTGTATATAGGATGTAGAGAATAATGAATGGAGGACCATTTCAAATAGTCTGTATCACCCTACTTTTATTGTTTTGACAGTCCTATATTAATGTATCTTCTTCAGTGCTTTATTATACTGCTCATTTTAAAAGCATTTGTCAAACACGGGCCGTGCAGATATTACCGGTGCTGTTAAACCCAATTCACTAAAATGAACCCAGCTAAAATGCTTAAGAAATGTTAAGACAAATGTTCTATGCCACAATCTGTCCCACCAATCTAAGCAATAGTCGGCCTTGTACAACCTGCATTAACCAGAGTAAAGAGGAATGGACAGAATTCAAATCTGGACTGCCCAGGGATGATTATTTGGCCCAGATTTAAGTAACCCCATTAGCGAGTTCACATTAGTTCAGTAACACAATGAATGGTTATATTTATTGTACTGTATTAAGGTTAAATACAGTTGGTTACAATTAAATGAAAACTACTCGTAATTATTTTCTGATATCTGAGTTATATGCGTGAGCTGCTTTTTGTTATATTGATCAAAAACCAGTTTGAGTGTTTTTGAATGTCATTGTTTCTTTAATCCCGTAATCAACATGTTGCCAACAGTCATAGCCGCTCCTATCTCCAGTGCATTTTCACTAACGTGTTCACCATACAGCAGGTTCGTACATGTCTCTACAGGTCGAAGACGTCTGCAAAAAGCCCTAAATACTAGTTTCAATTCATACAGCATGACTCTCTTGACTCTGTGCTAAAGCGCATATAGAATGTATTGTTATGTGATAAATGTATATTCTGGGCTGCATACCGTGCAGTATATTCACTAATAAACTCGCACAGTGTGTGTGCTTGCAATGTTGCATTACATTACATTGGATTTTTATTGCATATCTTATGTATTTACTTTATAATATTTTAACAGAGAGAATACTTTAATAGTGTTCATGCATGTACACAATAATAATTACACTTCATTGCTCTAGCTTATGACTTTGGAGCTTATGATTATGACTTATGCCTACAGGGAAAATCCTCATCCCCAACCGTTTGTCTCCTAACAACTCAAAAATTACAATAAAATAAATCCATGTTCAGTTGCATTTACATGTTATAACCCTCAATATTTTAGTGAAAATCGCGCTTCAATTCTCATCAATAATAAACTGTATTAAGTACAATACCTGGTTGGACTAGTACTCCAAATAGTCCATTATAAACTTACTCAGGTACAACTGACCACTTTCCAGATTATGCACCAGGTTAACCTACCTCTGCCTGACACAAGCTGTTGTGGTTTAAATTATTGCAGAATAAAATTCAGCTGTTTCTTGGGGATTCCACTACTACAAGTGCACGATAACACAAAGAATTCACCATCGTTATAAAATTGGCCTTCCATAACAGTTCCAGGATAAAAAGGTGTACGTTAGCCTTTAACTATCACTCAGAGTGCTGCTTCCCACATTATTGAGAAGCAACAAGTGTATGGCAGAATCGTGCCTATATCCTTCTAAACCGGATGGCTGAGCCAGCTGAATTTTGATCATGTCGAAGATTAGAGACTCAATTCGCACCTTGCATGCTAGATACTCCAGTCTCAGACTCACAAGGCAGCAGCTTGTTAATATTTCCAGTGTTTAGTGACAAGAAAAACTGAAGGAGGTTATCAGATTCATTCAAGAAATGTTATCAGACACTGTGGATGATAACAGTAGAGATCCTTTCACTTACCTTTGGTCGGAGTGCTATACTGCTCATCCAGAGAAGCTCCGAGAGGAGTCCTGCAAAGAGTCAAACACACACACTGTCAGTCTCTAACACATTAATAAACAATGCTCCACTAAACACCACTTTACATGCCCATTTGTAAGTTGGTCCCATTACCTCTGTCAAAGTCAAATTTATTTTATACTGCTTTGTACAACCTAATCGTTGATTCAAAGCAGCTTTAGAAATATCTAGGCCATAATCCTTAATTGAGCAAGCCTAGGGTGACAGTGGCAAGGAAAAATTCCCAAAATGTTATAAAGAAGTTTTACATGCCTTTGGTCTGTGGGAGAATACCATAGCACTGCTCTAACCTCTAAGCCACTGCGCCACCTTTAAGATATCAACTATTAAGATATCAACTATTGTGAGTATTTGTTAATGATGTTAAGACTAGTATTATTATATAGTAAAGGTATAACAATATACTCTGCTCAAGATTTCATTCAATACACTGAGTTCATGATTCCAGTTTTACATTTGATAAAAGACATTCCTTCATTTCTGAAGTGAAAAATGTGAACCTATGCACATTTTAATTATTAAAAACAATCTAACTTTTTAAACAAAACAATATTCCACTACAATTCAAATAAATCACTAGAAAATTTTAAACGTGACTACAAAATGCTCTATGGTAACTCCACTACATGTTACAGAACTTCGTAGTACAGAGTAAAAACATGCCTTTTTGATTTGCATGTCAAAATAACATGTACTCGTTTTGTATAAAGCTTAAAACAAAATGAATCTGTAAACCCATGCAAAGAAAAGGATCCGGAATGCGTGTATGTGTGACATATGACCCTATATAACACCCTCTGGTGTTCAGCAATGCAATTGCATATAATGTCATAATACTCCAAAATGCATTATCCACAACCTGATGATGCACACCGTCAAATTTCTGCATTACAATGCATCATGTGACCTCGTATCTGTACATCCTATTTTTCAGGCATTTATTTGTATTCTTTTAAGTACGCTTATTTTTTTATTAGTAGTATTTAAGACATGTCACGTCAATTCCAGCTCCTGGCAAACATATGGATAGCGTTAATACAGAATCGACCTACATCTGTAAATGGGTTTAGAAGTGATTCAGTGATTTTAAAATGATTTCTTAAGGGAGAACCATGCTAAATAAGTAGCTCTTTATACCATTTTTCCTTTCAAAGACAAAATTATTTACTCTGTATACTTTACTGTAATACCCACACATTATGATGACTGACCAGTCAGCTTAGCTAATGACAAATTAAACTGATTATTAAGCTCTAATCTAAATTTTGGAAAGCATATGTAGAGCATTTTAGACATTTTTAGGTAAATACACAATTTTATTATTTATAAGCAAAATTCTTATACTGTAATACATGTAGGAATGTTCAGGAGTACGGTAGGGTAGAGTATATAGATCTTATTTTTAATTTCCCAACAGAAATAAATGTTTAAATACCTGTAGAGACTGTATGCTTGTTATAAGAATGTTTACCACAGTTTATACCCTAAACAAAGAGGCGTTAGGTTTGGCGGCACTAAATCACAAGGCACAGAAACACGTCAGCCCGCCTACTCATTTTATCACACTTTTCCCTTGCCAACAATGCGTAAAATATGATATTGTACGTCCCACCTTACAAAAACTCACAAGGTATCGACATTTATCATCTTAAAGGTTTACCTTATGTAGTCAATGTCGTCCCGTCCCCCCCCCCCACACACACACAGGCAAAACAAACAAGTATTTCATCCCAACACTAACACAGGCGCATGTAAACTTACAAAATTCTGCTGCTGCTCTCAGAATCGAGTATCATTCAGACACCTGCGCGCTCCAAAGTCGTGAGAAATCAGGTAGTGAACACACATGCGTATACATAGCCTCTAGCACTGGCTCCAATTACAAAGTGTACAGTTTTGAACTAGAATTCCAACTCCTTAACATAAGGGTAATTCTCAATCCATAAAAGTCCATCTTTTGCTGCTTGATATGCATAAAACTCCGGCATAGAAGAGACAGCTCATCCTCACTCGCTCAGGAAAGAAACCCGGAAAAATGTATTCACTGATAAAGGCGTTAAGGACAGAGGCACCGTGCCGACTGAGCCCTGCCGCTCTACACTCGGTAAATAAAACATTCCTGCACAACACCAGCCCCCACCACTTGTTCTGGGTGTTTGCTTGGTCACAAGGAAGAGAGTTTCACGTCACTTCACATTATTTGCCTAAATAATTCAATAATCATGTGTTACATACACAATAAAGTGTATTTAACGTTAACACACCTAAAAAGCAATGGTGTATTTCACAAATAAAATACAGTGGAACCTCAGAAACCTTGAAACTTGGTTGCCGCCACACGCGCTTGACACCAACTGAACGATGTAAGTTTATCTTGGTCTCATCAGACCACAGGACATGGTTTCAGTAATCTAGGTCATTAGACTGCTTGTCTTTAGCAAACTGTTGGCAGGCTTTCTTGTTCTTCATCTTTAGAAGAGGCTTCCTTCTGGGACGACAGCCATGCAGAACAATTTGGTACAGTGTGTGGTGTATGGTCTGAGCACTGACAGGCTGACCCCCCACCCCTTTGACCTCTGTAGCAATGCTGGCAGCACTCTATTTTCAAAAGCCAACCTCTGGATATGATGCTGAGCATGTGCACCCAACTTCTTTTGTTGACCGTTGCGATGTCTGTTCTGAATGGAACCTGTCCTGTTAAACTGCTGTTTGGTCTTGGCTACTGTGCTGCAGCTCACTGTCAGGGTGTCTTCTTATAGCCTAGGCAATGTTTATGTAGAGCAATATTTTTTTTTCAGATCCATAAAGTTCTTTGCCACGGGGTGCCATGTTGAACTTCCAGTATGAGAGAGTGTGAGAGCGATAACATTAAATTTAGCACAACTGCTCCGCATTCACACCTGAGACCTTGTAAACACTAACGAGTCACATGATACAGAGGAAGGAAAATATCTAATGGGGCACAATTTGGCCATTTTCACTTAGGGGTGTACTCACTTTTGTTGCCGGTGGTTTAGACATCAATGGCTGTGTGTTAAGTTATTTTGAGGGCATAGCAAATTTACATTGTTATATAATCTGTTAATTGACTACTTTACATTGTATCAGGGACTGTGGGACTGTGGTAGCCTTGTGGTTAAGACACTGGACTCTGGACCAGAAGGAAATGATACGTCCAGAAGGTCCA
>JAUZSU010185835.1:0-12324 GCA_034780255.1 Parotocinclus maculicauda
CAAGCCCTACGATGCCACCCAAACATTCTGCAAGTTCTACGGCTAAAATAGTGTATAAATACTTAAATAAATATAGCATTCATACTTCGCGGATTTTCGTTTATCGTAGGTGGTCCTGGAACGTAACCCCCGCCATAAACGAGGGAACACTGCACATTAATGTAGGGGAAACACTGCATAATTTTGGCTATATAATTAACAGTGTTGCAAATGACAGTATATAATATGGTAATGTGCAGTTTTACAGAACGTAAAACGTCTGAAAAGTGTTTGGCTGCTACCCGGCCATACCTGATAAAGCTTTAAGCTGCCAGATGCTGCTGTTGCTAAAGTGTAAGGGGAGGTCCCACTAAATTCTTGCCACTGTTGCTTATAGCTTATAGTGATTTATTGTTGTATTCCGATAAAGAGTTAGAAAGAATTATATATGGTCGTTATGCCATTGCTAGAACAATTGATAAACTAATCTAATTGTGGCCTCAGACTTTTGCACAGCACTGTATATCGGAGGGAAGTCAAATGTGAGGTCTGGTGCGAGGGCAAAAAGAGTATTCCCATGCAGCTGAGTATTACCAATGAACTACCGGAATTGCTTTAATTATGACAATATTCTATATTTATTGCACATACTGTAACTGATTAGAGAAATGTCACGTTGTGATCAACACCGAGCCAAATGTGTAATATACTGTCCTACTCCTGAGTGTTTTAGTAAGTTTGCAAATCACAAAACCACTTTCCTGACTCGCAAACATAATTTTGTCACACAAATCAAATCCCACGACTTGTAATTTGTTTTGGGTCACTATATTCATGTTGCGAGTCATTAAATCGATTTTTCCGCAAAGGAGTGACACAGATGGAATGGAATGTGTTCCATGCAGGGTCTCTTTAATCTGCAAAAGTACAATTATTGTATTTTATAGATCTTTTTCCCCGCAGAAAGAAATGAATTAACAGTTTATTCTACTCGCTTCATTTTTTAGATGGAATTTTACATTTATTTGTGCACTCCTCCGTTATTGTGATTGCGTTATTATGTTATGTGAGTAATGCAA
This sequence comes from Parotocinclus maculicauda, assembly GCA_034780255.1. NCBI lineage: Eukaryota > Metazoa > Chordata > Actinopteri > Siluriformes > Loricariidae > Parotocinclus > Parotocinclus maculicauda. Next base: position 1,059 of record JAUZSU010185835.1, read on the forward strand.
TTTTGGTGGCAGATCATTAATTCTGTACATTGCATTATCTTACTTCTTTGTGCAATTGAGATCCAGATTAAGAGATTAATCGCTTTCGCTTGTCACTGTGGACCCTTGCCTTCTCTCATCAACCTACTACGTATTATTAAAAAAATATGGTAACATAAAATTTAAGCAATTTTCCTTAAGGAAAAGTCATTCTGAAGTTCAGTCAAAGAACTAGATTGTCACCATGCAGTCAGTCACCATTTTAAACATCTGGGCTGCTTCGAGCCTCCCACTGGTTTCATGCTGTTTCATGTGAGAGCAGATCTTCTTTTCTCTCCATCGTCTGAGTCGACGAGGCAGAGTCCTAACAGTAACAGAGAGAGCGAGCGAATGTGGAGTAGAGAAAGGCCTGGGTGTCAAAGGCCGAGAAAGTGTGTGTAGAGAAGCATGGCGTGTTTAATTCATCAAAAAGAGTAGTAGCGTGAAACTTTAATGAAAGGACCCTTAAATCTGGAAGTCACAAGACGAATATAGAGGAAAATATAAAATAGGGAATTTAGTAACAAAGCAATTCTGCTCTGTGTCATTACTCTAAGCTCCGCTTTTTCAGCCAGAACCCATACGCCTGCACTCAATCTCTTCTGGCCATGCTCGTTGGTTCATACGGCTGCAAGCACTGACGCGAGTTCGGTGCGTCAGCAGAACCGGCTCTCCGACTGTTAGAACACAGTCTTTCTTTGGGTAGATGTCTGAAGCAAGCAATAAGCATGAGAAAAAATATGCAACTGCTGATTTTGATTCTTTTCAGTTCTCACTGCAAAGCTTTGATTAGTTCAGATTCGTCAATAGGATATAAGATTTACATTTCTGCCATTAAGCAGACACTCTTTTCCAGAGCAACTTACAATTGATGCAATCTGACAAGCAATTGTGGTTTAAGGGCCTTGCTCAAGGAGCCAACAATGGCAGTTTGGCAGAGGTTCGATTTGAATCCAGAACCATCTGGATCATACACAGGAACCTAGTGAAACAGGAGGTAATCTGGGTCAAACAGGCTTACAGGCATACACCTGGACTTTATCAGTACCAGTAACAAACAGTGATGGAGTTTGTTAAGGACATCGGTAACCTTCTCTGGACTACACTGCCAGGAACCAAAATACAATCTGTAACCAACAAACCACACCTTGCCAGTGATGGGATACAAAGCAGAGTGGCTCAGTAGTGGGAACCAATGACTCAATCTGAGCCGTTCTCTGTGTCTTTTTTGGATTCTCCAACAGCGAGTTCCTGAGTCAAAAGAGGGGGCTGAGTCTACATATGTAGGAACCATGTTATAGTGTGTCGCACACGGACACTTTTAGGTGTCGCAATATTCTCTGCCAAGAAGACGAAATGTTTCTTCAAGTTAACTCATTCCCTCTGGGTTTTGTGCAGCCAGAGAGGTTTGTTCATCGAAATGCATCATGCGCACTAATATTTTGGTTCTTGTTAACGTTAATTACGTATCTGTGCACAGGTTCTTAACTCAGATCCCCCCACCCCAATTTAGCTACTTTAAAATGGGAGTCCTCTATCTAGGTCCACTGGGAGGTCATTAGTCTATTTACTGTAGCCCGAGCCCTTAACGATGGGCCACTCCGACTATAACGATCGACAGGCTACACCATCTGTGTGGTGCCACTAAACTTGTCAGTGACTCATCATTCTGAATCTGGCACTCGTACATACTTCATCGGGTTGCGCTATCGTGTATCGCAGCTCATCCGAATCTGACAACAATCTACGGTATTGTCAGCCTACTTAACATCTGCAAATACCTGCCTTGCCTCAGGAGGATGGCAAGATCCCCACTTTTTTTGAGCACTTCTGCTAATTAGCTGTCATTGGCTGATAGCTGATCCTCCCGCAGCACGGCAGATGGATAATGGGTGGAGGGGCAAACAAGAACGACTCCGGAGAGAACGGATGAGAGTGAATCAAGTAAGCAAGGTGGGTTCCTTCCAAAAAAAACATTCCAAGGTTGTTCCATGAGGAACCCAATCTATCAAAGCGATTTTCCCCCAACCCCCGTCTTCGGCCCATTTCTCCTTTGCAACGTCATCATTTTCCTCTCACTGGGTGTGACATTGATTCATAAAGTACAGCACGGCAGACGCCAAGGCCTGCCAGACTTTGGGAGTGTCATCGAGTGCATTTTTATGTGTCCGATTTTGAGTGTGTCACTTCCACGCTGCTTTAGCCAATCCCGCTTAGCTTTAATGGATCAGCAGGGGGACGTGCCATGCCACAGGTCATGGGTTGAGGTTCAGAGAGTCGTTACCTTGACTTTCTCGGCTGATGTTGACGCCTCTTAAGCGTGCCTCAGGGCCTGGCAGGCATACAAGTCTAATCATGGAATACCGCTCGGTGCTTTGAGACTGTATAATCCCCCTTTAGCTAACACTAGCCAGAGGCTAGAGTGTAGACAGGACTCACGTATCATTTAAGTTCCTTTGTGACTATTCTAGTGTTTCTGCAGTGAAAAGTGGTGTAGCCAGGGTTACGGCAGTGCTACTCACAGCGCTGGGGTGGTAAGATTAGTATGGTAACTGTCAGCGCCTCCAGCCTTGTCGAGAGATTTCTTTAATGCCTACAATGGGGGCGCTAATACTGTCAATCTATGAACACCCGGGTAGCCATCTCCCTGACAGCACCACATCACACTAATAGGCACCAACTCTAATCAATAATCAACTGACTGAAGACAGATAGCTCACTTTCCTCACAACAATATGGCCAAATTAATGCTTCTACACAAACAGGCTTTGAAATTATTTAAATGGTTCGAGCTGATGATGTCTGAAGTGAGTTTCTCAGTGGATAAAGCTCTGGGGCCGGATTCCCAAAATTTTTCGTAAGCAAACATTGCAAATGTTCTTAAAACAGACACCAAATTAACTCTAATCCCTAAACCTGATAAGCTGTAATTATTTGTATTTTTGCCATTCGTAGTTATCAATGATCAATGATTAGGTTTATCAGTATTTAGATTTACCAGTACCTATTGTTGACGTTGTAAATCCAGATTTCAAGCTACATATTTTTTGTGTGTTTTCCATCCACCATACTGGTGGAATTTCTCTTAAGAGTTTAGGAACCATTTTTTTGTAAACTATCTTCGCCAATGCAGCAAGACAACATTTCTGTGGCTCGGTCTTAAAAAAGCTGAGACAACCAATTTCAAACAGTCCCGTCACATGCTGTACTGCACTGCTTGGTGAAGAAGTGCTACCCGTGCCGGTCAGGGAGTATCACTCATACGCTATATGGGGGGGAAAAAGACACAAAGAGCTGTCAAATCCTGCTTCTCCCTAGCAAGCATAATAAAATCCACAGACCTGCAGATTTACATAAAGCCGAGAAAACTATTCCTTTGCATTTTTTCGGCTCACTTCGCTCGAGGGACACGCAGTCGGTCCACCTCCACAGCACTGTCTAAGCAGTTTTGCGTTCAGCTTTGAGACGCAAACAGGGTGCCTATGTATTACGAAATTTGCTAATCACGTTTCTGCTTTGAGTTTACGCTTTGAATTCTTTGAGTTCGAACCCATCAGGCTTTTCCGTAATGCACGCTGCAGATGTTACTGCTAAACTGCAAGCGTGCGGGGTATTACACGGGCGCTTTGTCTGCAACACAACTGGGAAGAGAGGGGAACGATACGGCAGCGTATCTCACCTGTGCTGACAAAACATCAGGGCTGTTTAACAAGTTTGCTTCCTTGCTGAATGGACACTCTCCCAAGGCTAATTGGCATTAGGCTCCATCATAGCCTGATAAAACACAATTACTGATACGCCACTTTCATGAATCCATATTTGCACTGTTTTAATTAGGTTTTGCAACCTAAGCATACCTTCCGAGCCTAATTATAGGGCATATCTTCTAAAGCCTAATGATGCCTAGACCGTTTCGGAGCCGAGCAGGCCGTCTGGGGTTTAAAAGTGCATCCTGCAATCAAAACGCAACTTTAATGGAAGCAGCAGAAAAAGCAAAGTGCAGCCGAGTTGAATTGTGTGACTGGGGTGGCACATGGCCTATCTGTTTTAGTTACGGAAAGCTGGTTCAGCTATTATATACCGACAAGTCAGGCTTTAGCGCTTTGCCTTACTGTCTCAGTGGTCAGAAAATGTCTCTGCACAGATTTCTCTGCAACGTTACAAATGCACCGAAGCCTCGCTTACAGAACAGGCGGGCTGGTGCTTGCTATGAGTTTTTGGACCAATTTAACGTGTGATAAATGAACCTCGACTCTTGACTGTTTAGAAAACTTGCCAAGCTGTTAGACCGAATATTGAGTGCAAAGCAGGGGAAAAACACAGAAGGGAGGAAAATACATGGTTTAACAAATGTATTTAGACAGGATTAAACGGCTAAACCGAGGCACATATCCAAGTGTCCATCAAATATGCTTAGAACTGCTTTAATTAACCAAAACTCACATCAAGTTGACTGGTTACACACGTTGTACCTTCTGTATTTGGGGCAAGGCCTGCAACTTAAGTTAATGGCCGAAAAATTACATTTACGTTCTTTAATTTCCCGCAATTTGCCCAACTTTTACCATACGCACACCCATAAGTTTGCTCAAAGATCGAGCTGCTTTTACTGGGATGGTTGGGCCTTTTAAGAAATGTTCTTAAATGAATTATTTAAAACTGTTACCTACAATGATTTCTAACAAAGAGATACATGTAGATAGATAGATAGATCCATACAAAATGCACCATTCAATTAACATCTGTTCACTTTAATTGTTTTCAAAATGCACTCATTAAGTGCTTTCTACTGCCGAAATGATGAACATGTGATCCAAAAGGAATCATAAGTCTTTTACTTAAAATAGGAAGCAAAAAGCTTGATGGAAAAATTCATACTTTCTTTTTGGGGCACAGGTTCATCTTTTTAGCAATAGATAATAACTGAGAGACGTTTTATGTTCCTAGGTCATCGTTTTAGTACAGTAAGCTACATTAAGCTTTATTTGCATTAAGTGTTTCAGCTAATGCACCATTTGGGCTGGGAGAACTTGGTCGGGTAAACCCATTACAGTGATGAAGCTAAATAGTCTTAGATATTTTCAATGTAGGAGGTGCGACCTTGTTTACGCCAGATCACATATTATATTTTGCCTTGCGTTTTCTCTGAAAGCAGAGTCAAACTTTTGAGTGCTTTTGAGCCCAATCATCCACCAGAGCTCCAGAATGTACGTGATATCACGACGCACCGGCGCTTTCAGATGGGTGCCTCTGTAATACAGGCGTATTTTGGCGCTGATTGTGGGTGTGCATTTGAAACTTATATTGGTTTAATAGGAACTGTTAAGTGGAATCGAAATTCTATTCTTAGAATATTTGAATTGGTTCTGAATCAGATTCCGATACCCAACCCTCATGTAGACAGATAGATATAAAACTAAAATGACAGATAGATAGGTAGGTAGGTAGGTATGGATACAGGGTTCAGGGTAAACAGAGAGGCAGACAGGCATGCAGAGCGAGAGAACGGGAAGTGGGACTCCACAAAATTCCCTCTGGACGGATGGAGAACATGGAGCAGGAGACGAAGGAGGGCAAGCACACTGTCAGAGTGATTGTTCTGCCATGCGGAAAGGTGACACACAGAAGCAGGAGCAGGCCCTCTAGAGATGGAGAGGATGAGCGAGAGAGTGATTGAGACGGAGTCAGGGGTGTAGGAAACATGAAGCACACACCGTTTGTTGACTTTTGCGGATGGAAAAAGCTAGCTCAGGAACTCATGCATGAACTTATTTGAAATGACTCATATGCGAGACAAAAATAAAACCACCAGACGGATCCAAGCAAGCCTCTTTTGCACGGCAGCAACATACACAGCCAGTCAGCTTCGTCAGACTCGATGCCCCACATGTCCGCTGACCCTGCCAACTCACTTCATATATGTTTTGATAAGTCTAGACATTATCTATGTAAAAGAATTAGTTCCTTGACCTGGTGGCTACATCAAAAATCCTTAAATGGCAGATAATCTCTGTAAATCCCATGTAAATCAAGATTTACATTAATTTACTGTATATAATTCATGTACCATCTCCACCTAAACCTATGAAAAAAGCTGTCCTTTTTGTATAGTGCAATTTTCCTTGTGGGGAGTGGCACTAAAACACAAAAGTGTCTGATTTTTCTACAAGTTGGAGTAAAAACATTCAATACTGAGAATGAGATATAACCTCGACCCACACACACAAACACATTGCTGGCAGATGAGAAAAAATAATTAAGAAAAGCTCTGCAATACTCAAAGGGAGCCAAAAAGAAAACATGCTATAAGCCAGGGGTCGAGAGAGAGAGAGAGAGAGAGAGAGAGAGAGAGAGAGAGAGAGAGAGAGAGAGAGAGAGAGAGAGAGAGAGAGAGAGCGAGAGCACGTGAGAGAGAGAGAGAGGAGTGTGTGAGAGTGATGAAGTGAACACAAGAAAGAGTGCAGGATCAAGATTTCATGATTTAACAAATGCTGCTTCCACTTCTTCCCTCGACAGCAGCGTCCCACACACACTGGCTGCATTTAGATTAGCCAAAATCTACCCATTCCTCCACTCTGCTCCTTAGAGAACAAGCGAAAGGAGAAGGGAGAGAGAGACGGTACGAGAGCCTGAGCGAGAGCAAGAGAGACTGAGTAAGAACGAGGCTGCAGAAACGAAAAGTGCGAAAGAAAGTAACCACGCTTTAAAGCAACTAGAAATGTAAGGGCTCCACAAATGTACTTAAATAACCATGACATAGATGTGTGTGTGTGTGTGCCTATGTTTATGAGGACCAAATGTGACTTTTCTGACATGCATTCATAAATTCATACTTTACAACACGTGTGAGGGTATATATAACATTGTGGGGACTGAATGTCACATTTTATACCTTGTTTGGTCCCTTTAAGGAAAGAGGTGTTTTGTGTTTTTCTTACCTTACCTGCAACTTTATTTTGAGGATCACAAGTAAAAACCGGTCACTGAAGTTAGGGTTAGGTTCCCACAAAGATATACAAACGTGTGTGTGTGCTAAAAATATATTATATGATCAGAAAGAAAGCCACCAAAAAAAATCAGAGAAGGGTTACAGATGAGAGGGAGAGAGACAGACACTGTGAGAATTGTGATTCCAGCAGCATGGACAGCACCTATCGATCGCTTCCCAGCACATATCACCACAACTTTCACAAATTGCTATTGAGAAGTGACCTGTAATGCAATTACTGCCCGATCCAGACCAGAAGCGGCCATTAATAATTAAAAGGCGGCTGAGTCAAAGGCCCACTTTTATTCCCGTGCCGTTATTCTCACATGCGCCGCCTCACCTCTCTCAGCCTGCTCTCTGGGCTTGAATGAGGTTTGCGAAAAGGCATCCTTCAACCAATCACGGAAGGATGGATGCCTGCTGCTGCTGAGTTTATTATTCCTCTAGAATATGTCTGTGGAAGAAGGCGCAATATTAACAAATCACGCCCCCCCCGACTGCCGTCTGCGCACAGTCACTGTTATTAGGAACTACATCATCTACCGATTGTCCCAGTCATTGTGGAGAGAAGGGAGCGCTTTAAACACAGTCAGCATCACAGCATGCTGCCACTGGACGTTTCTTATTATACTGTATATTATTCATTCATTATCTTTTGCTTAATCCACATGAGGTCACAGGGCCAGCCGATGCTCACCCGGCAACTCTGGGTGCAAGAGCAGGAACAACCCTAGACAGGGTGCCAATCCATCGCAAGGCACACACACAGTCACGCACACATTCACATACTAAGGGCTACTTTAGAGACATCAATTAACCTAACACACGTCTTCGGAATGTGGGAGGAAACCGGAGTACCCGGAGTAAACCCACACAGACACGGGGAGGACATGGAAACTCCACACAGAAATGACCCAGGCCGCTCCACCCTGGGACTGAACCCGGGACCTATTTGCTGTGAGGCAGCGGTGCTACCCACCCATATTATATATCATTACATTATATTCTACCAGTGTTTAAACAGTAACGATGCATCTATTCTATAAAGAAAATAATTCATTCACATGTAGTACTTTGTAAAATGTAATTTTATATAGCGAACTGGTGAGATAAATAGTTCATAACACTGAAATATGACTCAATTACAACGACAGATATACTGTATAAACTTAATAAAAACACAGAAGTCACCTTATTAGGGGCACCTGTTGAATGTTTCTACACCATTTTACCAGTTCAAATGACCACAGAGAAGCACTTTGCAGTGTTTTTCTACATATGGAATTTGAACGCCTCTTCACATGAACAATGGACATTGAACGGTCTGGTCGATTTTTTTTTCTCCCATATTTGAGCAAAAAATGTGACTTTGCACATGGGCAACCTAAATAAAACATTCAATGGTGCAATCTTCCACAGACGATGCTCCAGTCCAGTCGGTGGCAATAATGTATCGTATGACAATGGCCATAAAACATAGAAGAAGAAAAACTAGGGCGTGATCATGGGTATATTATGTGATTGTTATATTAATATATTATGTATATGTTTAATTTATAAGTCTATGAGCGTGATTTCAGACACGTATTTCATGTCTTTATAGTTCAATTAGCTCGTGTTTGTGGACTGGTATTACTGTATTACATTCTGTTGCTTTATTTATGTTTGAATCATTAATTACATACAAATATATGCTCTAAAACTATCATTTTGGGGTTAGGGATAAATAATCCTATTTATATTATTTATTAAGTGGAAATTTGATTCCCATTTTTGCCTGGGCTCATACTGACTACGATGGCGACTTACTGAGTAAGTGGGTTGCACAGCCAATCATTGATAAGCGTATCTGATTATTATATCATACTGTCGTCCAAAATAGAAAGACGACATGTGGGTGGAGGGATTGGGGGTTAGCTCTTAAAACCTTTTTCCCTCCACTTGGCATTATGTGTGTGAGACATGAGATGCGCCAGCTTTCTGCATTTCTATATGAGATCAGAAACCGCTCATCGATCCACCGTGGAATTCAGGCATATTTCATGGTCATGTGCACACAAATATTCATGTGCATGTGTGTATGAACTTGATTTACACACACACACACACACACACACACTTGCGTATAGAAAAGAATGTGGGCAGACAGGGGGTGAGGATCAGTACCCAAAATCAATAGACTCTCAGATACGCCAGACTACTAAGGTTTTAGCAAATACAATACACAGACTAGACACGTCTGCCTTGCCACAGACACCCACCCAAACACTGGTGTAGCTCAGCTCCAGACATTACTATGTTACTGGGTAGCTACATAGGAGCTTCATATAAAGCAAAAGCAAAGCATCTGGTCAGGGACAAATGAATAGGCCAGGGGCCCAAACCAGAATTCACTGTGTGCAGACAACGGTACATGCTGGACAGAGCAGAAGCCCATCTCAGGATTTTGTAATCGCACCACCTGGGATTTGAACCTAGGCCCTCGGGATCTGGCAGTTCCATTACTGAGCCATTAGAGATGAATACACTGCTTTTTTGTTCGCAGTATATATTCATCATTCATTTATTAATTCATTTAGTGTTGTTGAGTCAAGACCAAGACCAAAACACATCCGAGTCAAGTGACAAAATCAGATTAAGATTATTTAATCAGTAATAAAATGGAAATTTAATTAGTTTGTAATTCGTTTTACATACATACCATTCATTGTACATTAGACATATATCTATATATTATTTTTTTTAAATATAAGATTAAAATAATATGCAATAAAATATTCACAATTATTATTATATTAGAGTCTGAGTCATACCAAAATCCTGTAACTCTTAGAAGCAAATGACGGTTACGATTCTGTTTGCTTCTTCTCTCAAACTTGATCATAAGCCAAACATTAAGTCACCTAAATGTAGCAACAACATTCGGTCCATTTTTATTATCAAATGTGAAACCATAATACTAATTCTAGATTTTGTGGACGAGTGGGAAAAAATTCACACTTGCAATCTTGAAATTAAAGTTAAAATAATTGATTGGATACTGAAATGAAAGAGCACTAACTTGTTTTTTTTCTGTTAGCCAAACTGAGTGCAGATTTTATTTAGGCATGTAGAGTAAGGACTGATTCATTCTGTTTGAATGAACTGTTAATATTAAATAACGCTAGAAACGTTTGGTTTTTAATTATAACCTCAGAAAGACGCATTAGACATCGGTTGATCTCGACAACAATTTACCAATAACAATTTAACAAGTCCACCTTTCCCTGAGACCGAGACAAGGGTCCAAATGAAGTGGAGTATAACATCACTACATTACTCCAATCATTTATTTTCATACCTCCTTAATCCAGTTCTAATTCACAGATGGGCCAGGGCAAGCAGAGCTCAAGCAGGAACCAGACCTGGTTCACACACATGGACTCAGTCACTCACAGTGGGACACTATAGACATGTCAGTGGACCTAATGCACGTCCGTTACTCTAAACTAACACGGTAAATTATGGCATTCAATTCATTTACTTTACTATATCTTTATTATATCATGTGCCACTTCTTGTCCCTCGGTTTGGCACACTTTATGAATCTGGTCCCGCACTATGAAACGTGGCGATGAAAGCTGACATGACCTAAAGAACAAAAGGCAGCAATATTCTCTGGCTGCCTTTAGGTCAATGTATTATTAGCTTGGGGCTACATTGCTTTCCTGCTCTCTCTGCTCCTCCCTCGCCTTCTCAGCATCAGCCTGACAGCGATTCGAGACACTGCACATCATGGACCTTTCTAACATAAAAACAACTTTCCTAAAATCCATCAAGACGTCAAGTGAGCTGGAAAAAAGAGTGTGAGAGCAGCATATAGAGGAAGACAGTATACATGTAGGAAGATGGAGGGGGTGGGTGACCATAAGAGAGAAGACAGAGCAACTATAAATGAGGGAAAGAGGTTAGAAAAAGAGAGTACAGACACAGCGCTTGAAAGACAGAGGAAAATTGTAGGGTGTGTGAATCTCTCCCTGTCAGTCGCTACCATTTTATGATTTAAATATGGCACACGTGATTGTGTGTGATTGTGTAACCAGTCTATACACTACACGTCTATTAATTGCTTAGCCGATATACAACGATTCAGGTCTGGCTGAGTTTCAGTTATGTTCATCATGTATCTACAGTACTAAGCAAATCCATCGTAGGGCAAACACACACACACACAGTCACACACTAAGGGTCACTTTTTAGAGACACCAATTAACCTCATAT
>JAUZSU010185845.1:0-12324 GCA_034780255.1 Parotocinclus maculicauda
TTGGTTCTGAGCATTGGAATGCAAGGAGTGGTCCGTTATAGCAGAACGGGGATACAGAGTGTATGTTGGCAATTTATGAAGAGAGCAAGTACTATGTGGCGCGGATTCTATGAGGGTTCGAGTCCAGATTGCAAGTTTAAATCCTGATGATGCCAAAGCCATTTGTCGTTGGTTGGAACCACTGCTCTCTGGGTGAAGTGGATGGCATTCGTCCTGCTACAGTCAAATAAAGTGATGCTAGCCAATCATATGCTTCTATTTGCTCATTCATAGAGAATAGGATAGGTAGCCATCTTCTCCGACACATTTAGAAGTTCCAATGTGCAGTTTCAGGTATGGCTTCAGTTATTGCAGAGGACTTGGCACATTGATGACTGTTATGTTAGGGAAGTATCTCAAATACAATCTTTGAAACTGGGTAAAAAACCCTTCCTGGCTCGTCATATTTAGTTTTATTCCCATCTGCAGTTTTCAGACACGCTATGCATTTTTCATGCTTTTTGGGTTCTCATATTTGTGTTTCTTATTACTTTATGATTTTTTTTCAGCTCTAGCCATCTTTTCTGTTCAGTTTTTGAGTGGAATGGTGGGACAGTGATTAGGGCAAACTCCACATTTTCCCCTGTGTCAGTGACATTTTACTCCATGAACTGCTTTCCTCCCACATTACAAGACATTTGTCAGTTGGTGTCTCTAAAGTGTTCCAGTGTCTGTGAGTGCATATGTGTTGAGTGTGTGGCCTGCAGAGTATTGGTGTGCTGTCTAGGTTTGTTTCTTACTGTGCACTCTGCTCCCCTATAAGAAAATGAATTGATGTTCTACTGTTCAAGTACTGATTGTTATGTAACGTACTGCATTATAAATGTGATGTTTAAGCGTCTGTCTTTCTTTAGAACATATGCCCCCAGTAAAACTCTGAGCTTTGTAAAGAGTGTGGCAGACAGAAGAAAAAGCAGTTTCATTTAATAAACATATAAATTGAAAAAAAAAAACATTCGCATATAAAGCTCACCAAAAGCAGCTGAGACAAAAAGATTATTTAGAAAAAAAGAAGACAGAAGAAATGTTGTTTGAGTTCGAGAGAGCAAGCAAAAGGGAGATATGAACTCAGAGAATAAGGAAAAGGTGTTGATTAGATTTAAATGCATGCAAGGAGAAGGTTTTTGCCATGCTCAACGTTGCTTCACTTGTTAGCTGTGAGCCGGAGCGAGAGAGAGCAGGACTGCTTCAGGCTAGAGACAGAGAATGAAGAACGTGCTGCCTATCAACTACAGGAATTCCACCGAGACTCACAGGGGGAAAGAGATAGACGGAGTGAGAGAGAAGAGAACAAGCAAGTGTGCAAGCAAAGTGAAGAAAAGGATTCCAGTAGAAATTTCACCGTAGTATTAAAATTCTCGGTTGCATCAAAGTTGTCAAAATGTAGTCCAACTTGCTGGTTCTCTCAAGGCCCTGTGCCGACTCTCTCTCTCTTTTCCTCACCTTGCTGTCTTTTTGGAGAGGTTGTTCAGCGTGCGACTTGAAAAGCATCTCTCTGTACGTACATGTCTTTTTCATCCATTTCACCACACACAATTTTTACATCGTCATTCCACTGAGGACTTGATACTAGTGTAGTATCTCCTACAAGACTCTTTTTCAGAGTGCTTAAGTGCTCATGTCATGATGTTTAGGTTTGCTACCAAAGAGTAAAAAAATCAGTTAAGATGATCCTGAAAAGGTGGTTTTGGTGATTTTTAAAGCTCTTATCGGGGTTATAAAGACTGCCTTAATGCCCATTCAAGTAAAAAAACACATCAGGATAGCATTATAAAAAATAACTTCAAAGTTCAAGTGCTGGGGGTCCATAATGTGTTACCAAAATATTGTAATTGAGCCCTAATTCACTTGAGTTTTTAACCAGTTTTCATTGATTGCTGTATACATGAAGTATGAACATTCCAAACGTTTTGCAATAGAATATTCTTGCATGTGAAGGCTCAGGTCGATTCACTCACAAGAGCAATTATTAAAGGCAGACATTGATAACATTATTCTGCTGGCATGAAATAGACATTTGAATTTATCCTAAGGGTGCTTGGTGGGCATGACGAGTTAAAATTCAAATTTTGCATTTGTTATTTGACCTTGCTTTGAGCACAAATGTCACTGTCACGATGAAACTAGAAAAGGCTTTTCCAACCACAGCGTCGCAAATCCACAGTGCTAGATTTTTATACGCTGTAACAACCAGAGTCCAGTGGTGTATTTAAAACTGTATTTTTATCCTAAGCAAAATTTCAGAGTAGATATGTAAATGCCTTGTATTATGCATTCAGAAACATGATTCTTTACATGGTTGAGTAGCATACATGGTTACATCTGGTTACATGGTTACAAACTTGTCCTACGCTCCTAGGCCATAAATATTTACCTGATTTAAAATTGTTAATTGTTAAAATATTGTCATAACAAATCAAACAATTGGTCAGAAAATCGGGTTTTTGTAAGGCCAATGGCAGCTATTCTGAAACAAGACCCCAAAGACACAGCAAATCTGTATTTCAGTATATATCACGAGAAAAGCTATAAAGAGATGTGCTATGAAGCCTTTTCTGTCAACATCAAGGTATAAAAAAATGTAATTCAGCATGGTCCAGCAAATTTTGTGCATAATTCAAGTTGATTGGTGATGGTCTATAGAGATGTCTTTGAAGATCTGGTGGGAAATACAGCAATGAATGCATATTTACAGGTGTCGTTTGTCTGCTGATAATAGTGAGCTGCTTCACTGTGAAAAGTCAATTAAGTCTTTAAAATACAGGAAAATATTGTAAAAAGGCTTGCTTTCCATGACTAAAAATGTATTTTCTAAAGAGGAGCGATCATATGTTATTCTTGGAAAGTCGATATTTCCTGCTTACATTGTCAAATCCACCAAGAAATGGCTTGAGAATCCACCAAGAAAAGCTCACCAGGTTTATGTTTAGGCACAGACAGAGTCCAGATTTGAACCCTATAGAAAGTGCTTTTAGTGGTCTCACAATAAACACAATAAACTGGAAAACTGTTTTTTAGAACTACTCCCTGCCTGATTGAAGCCATTACCATTGAGTGGAACAACATTGATCCTTTTTTTGTAAAAGCTGTCTGCAAGTTTACCCACTTAAACATTTAAGTATATCACATTGAAAGGCTATCTAATGCCAAGTTACTTTTGTTTAATTTTTTTGCTCTGTGCAGTTATCTGCTGCTGGGTCAGTTAAAAGCTTAATATTTTCCATTTGTAAATTTGGCCAATTTTTGCTCATGAGTTTAATTTGGAGATCCGTCAACAGTTAAATGCTGTGGATAATGAATTAATTAAAAACTACACCAGCAACATTAAATTTTGTTACACTAATACAATTATATATAAAGTGCATTATAGAATTTGAAGTCTTTATAAATAAAATCTCAATGAATTGGCATTCTTTGTTTTAGCAACCTAATTGTGTATTGTATGTTTTGTTGTAATAGCCTTAGTATTTCGACTGTTTAAGTCTAAACAGCAGTTAATCTAATGGGAGTTTAGGGGGATAACAGCTAGACAGATGCATTATTTACCGGTGGATGTGGAATAAAAATCATTATTTTATACTGAAGTACAGCTTAATCTGCTGATGGTTACTGTGCAAACAGTGAAGTTGGTGAGTATTATAAACCCCTTTATTTACTCTCAATTGTAAATCATTGTTAATTCTCACCCTCTTTCCTGCTACCCACCTGGGAGTTTCAGGGTGGTTTCCTGACAATTGGAAACCATCCATCAGCCGCTTTTGACACGCTGGGTTATTGTCATTGGTATACTAGCAGATATTTAAAATTGGCTAGTGTCACTTTAATAAGGGAGAGAAAAATGCTTCCTTCCTAGCCAAAGTAAAGGGCATGATGTGTGCCCCTGAATGTCTTGAAACGGGTGTCTATGGTATCATCAGGCCTTCCAGCAATAATGTGGATGATTTTCTGTTACTCCTCCATTGGAATGTGCTTAGCCCTATTTGATTTTGATTGTGTTGAGAAGAAATAATCATAAATGCTGTGTTTAAAAACATAAACATGTTCCATGAGTATGATTTATAGGCCCCTATATAGGTATTCTATGCTTAACTGGAGCTCCTTTTTGTGGAGCTAAAGAAATATGATTATAAGTGTCTGAAGCAATATGGTTATAATGTGCCGGTAATCTCTTTTCTATATGATGATACGGTTTTAACAAAGAGGTAATAAATGAGCTAGTGCTGCTTACTGCCTATCTGCTGTCAGAAATCTCAAATGCTATTAAATTTAATGTTACATTATAATACCGTTAATATACTCTTACCAGAATCTCTTTTGCCCGATTCTCTGTATCTCGTTTTCTCTGCATGGTTTTGCTGGTGAAGATAAGCTCGGTCTTGACTGTGTGTGTAGAAAAAAAAAAGTCCTTTTTTTTTGCAGATTACATTATGCTCTGCTATTTATTAGAGCAGCTAGCGAAGTGATTTGCTCCTTTAATCACGGAGGGATAACTCAGTTGCTTCGTTTTAACTATTTTATCTGATCAGTGTTAAATCTTATACAGCCCAGAAGCAGTGTTAGCACATGCACACAAATAACGGCCGAACCAAACCTAAAATACTCTTTTCTTTCTCACTCTTTCACTCACTCCTTTTCATTCAACATTTGCATTTTTCTCTATTTGTATTTTTTCTTATTATACCTGGATCTATTCCCCTTCTCTTTTCTCTGCTTTGTTGTCTTCTTTTTCTCCTATATACCTCCTTTTTCTGTCCCATTTTCTCCCATCCTGCACCCCTTACATCGTTTTTTTTTCACAGCAGCCAGCTGAGCTGAACGCTTGGGTAAGCAGAAGCTGCTCCCTGTTAATCTTACTTTTCTCTCTCTTTATTCAAATGCCGTGTTTTTATTGTGCATTATAACAGAATGGAAGTGTAAGAGTGCGCACACACACACTCGCGCTCGCACAAGCGTAGACAAACACACATACACACAGATGAAACCTCCATCAGAACACTTTTGGAGCTATTCAGCTAGAAAATTGCACATCATCTGCGTCGTAGAGTGAATGGAACCTTCCTGCCAACAAACACTAACTGAATGAAGAAAAATGAGCAGTATGATTACACTGTATGTAATTACGTGTGCATCTGTACGCCTGTGTGTGTGTATGCATGTGCAGCCTCTAAAAGCCGGTCCGTTTCGGGGGATTTCATTTGTGTGTCATACCAACGTTGTATGGCAGTTATACGTGTGGCTTTCTACTGGACAGGAGTAATGGCTACTCTAACATTCCCATTTCCTCCACAGGAGTAATGGGTCAACAACAACAACGTCAACAACAACAAATGATAAAGACAGTAGAAATTAAGTGCAGTATGGGGATCAGGCATGTAATTTGGTCCTGTCATTGTAGACCCTTGTGTAATCTTTCTGGCTTTTGGGGTGCAGAATGTCATCTGTCTGAATCAAATGTGTTATTATAGTAAACATTTTACCTCAGCCTCCATTTACACTCTCATCCATTGACTGCCTGCATGGCTTAACTTTTTCAAACATTGCACTCGCTCTCTTTATCTGTAGAGTTGTCTCTTCTGACAGTGCTCGGCTTGCTTTTATCTGTAATAGTCATTTCTCTATATTTTCTATTCTCCTTTTGCGTGGGGCAAAGCATTTTGTCTGCTGGATGACTTTGTATGGCAGCTTCAATCATTCAGTCTTCCGGGTACAGCTAGCTTCATACTCACCATGTTCTTCCCTCTGGGCCCGCACTGCCTTGCAAACTCAAAGCTTATGTATTTTTATTTCTTTTGCTGTTGACCAAGGCGTGTTTTGCCTGGCAACACCAATACTGACCCACTCAGTGAGACCTGCTTTCAGATCAGCTGTTACTTCATTGCCTGTGACACACCGGCTAATGTTCCACCCAAGATATGTGAAAAGAAAAAAAATCACTTCATCATCTATACAATCCTGAGTGTGGCTCTCCAGCTTCTTTCACACTACATTAGCTTTGTCATTTAAACTGTCCAAATATTGGTGGGGAAGTTGTTTTAATTTAAGTGGTATGAATGAGGTTCCAGAACATTGAAGTGAGTCATGCGGAGTGAAAGGTGCATGCAGGAATTTGAGATAGTAATTAGAGCCAGGGCAGGGGATCACATTGGGATTCTGAAAAGCGCCATGGACTACAGCTCTGTTTAAATGGGAAATGTCAGGATGAGAGAGGTTACACACTTGTAAGTGTCTTTATCTACGTCTCATTGGTTTTCTTTCTCCCTCTCTCTCTCCAAGGCCAAACAGCTTGTGAGGAAAGATGCTGAACTGAAGCATCTGGCTGCATTTTACAAAGAACAACTGCAAATGATGGAGAAGAAGGTAAAATGCACCAACAGATAAGAGGCACACTCAACTGACTAGACGGGATGGGTTCTTGTATTCTATTGTGTGGCACATCACAAATTCTGAGAATATTATCAAAATTAATAGAAGTACAAGACTGATTTATTTTATTCAGTTTATTCTACTTCTCAACTGCATGAGCTATGTGCTTATCTGTGATCATTAACTCCCTCCTAAGATTTGCGATCATCTTGAGAAAGATGCCGTAGATGATTTGTGATTGTGCAATCTGGTAGTGTCCTTGGACAGTGAAACTCCTCAATAGCCATCCATCGATCTGGATCCAAGTGAGCTTGATGTCTGAATGAAAAGTACTATGGTAGCCTAGTGGTTAAAGTACTGGAGTATGAACCAGAAGCTCCAAGGTTCAAAACCCACCTCTGCCAGGCTTCCACTGTTGAGTTCTTTTGCAAGGGCCTTAATCCACAACTGCTTGGATTGTAAGACTGTATCAATTGTATGTCACTCTGGATATAAGCAACTGCTAAATGGCAAAAATATAAATGTAAGGGATAACTTTCCTGTAAGTATATTCGGTGCTTGTTTTATCGTTTTATATCTTTGTAGAGAATAATTCATGCTGCAGGACCATGAACTGAAGCATACCTTAAAGCCTTGCAACAATTATTTGTAAACCGAAGAAGATAAAGGAGTGACTGTCATGAACAACTTCTGTAGTTACCTGACCTAATCCCATCAAGCATTTACAGGGGCTCTTGAAGACAGTGCATTCAGTAACGTCACAAGATGCTCTTTGGAGTATTGTGAAATCATGCTGAGATCGACAACCTAGATTGTTAGATTTTGCACACACTTGTAGGTTCTTTGAAGTGCACACATCCAAGACCGCGAAAGAGGGAACATAGCAGCTACAAACAGTCTACAATTTTTCAGAATGTTTTTTTAAAGATTCAACAATTTACTCAAATTATGCTAATTATACAATTTGTTTTAAAAAACATTGTATTAAACTGATGTCAAATTCTAAATAGAAGTGTGGTAGCATGCTCTCATTATGTAAGCATAAATTAAAAAAAAGAATCTCATAGTAATTAAGTGTAAGCTTTCTCCCTCACAGACTGCTAACTTTCGTACGCTAGAGTGAATTGAAGTAGTATATAAAAATTGGGTACGATCGATGAAGGCTGGTAGTATTTTGTATATTGCACTTTAAATAATAGACATTGACACAAAGCAACTTTATGCCAGTACAGAGCAAGCAAAATTAAACAGTGACATGAAAAACTGCCTGAGAGACGCAAGGACGTATCTGTATTTGAACAATGCTAACAAGTGGAGCCTCTTCTTTTCTGCACTAAGTAGTTAGATTTTAATAATAAGCTTGGTTTAAATGACTATAATCTGAAGGCTTATGGTTCACTACATAAATATATCCTAATTATGTCTCATAATTTTATAGATATTATCTGTTGAAAGAGATGAATGGTCTTAAATAACCCAGTATTTGATGTAAAAACTACCTAGCAAGTCCTGCTGTACTTCACATAGTCTCACCCAGTAAAGCATTACTAGATAATTTTAACAAAAAAAACACCAAATGATAAAAACTCCCGTAAATCTACAGTGTGACACAGGAAAACCAATCTTTTGTCTCATGTAAATGATTGAGTTTTGAAAATTCAATGATTACATTGTTTTACATAGGCTTTGATTGTGATGACTTTATTATCCACCATCTTATTGATCTTGATCTGTGTTAATGTTGAAGGTTGATGTTAAAAGTAGTCATTTATTTAGAGCTGTGTACTTGGCGAACTTTAAGAACCCTCTGAATACTCTAAGAACATACTTCAGTGATAGCAGACGTGAACCTTTACTTTGAAGAAAGCAAAACTGAGGGCAAGTTTGTTCCTAACTAGACAGCTAATTATGATGTTTTGCATGCATAATGCTGTTTTATTTTCCCTGCTCCTATGTGTGATGTAAAAAGGAATCACCAGATGTTCGAGTTGGAAAGATACTTTTCCTCAGTGCTGACTTTATTTCGGCAGATCTGATCAGTTTGTTTTCCATTTGGTTGTGTTACTTCGTGTGCAGCATTGAAAGCCTGGTTGTAAGTGTAATCCAATTTGGTTCACTTTGTGGTGATGCGCTTCTCAATCTTGTTGTACAGAGAAGGGTCAAAAATAAACACAACCAGTGCCAGAGAAAGGGAGCGATGAATCCTGTTGTACTTTCAAAAAATTAGGCCTGCATATTATTTAATGAGTCAGCGGCAGAAAGCGTCTGAAAGCTAGTGCAGGGTTGTTCATAAGAAAGCACTCTTTCAGCGACTCTCTATAAGTAAAAGCTTTGACCTTGAGCTAGAGATGTGCTTTGTCAACACCCACATCCTTCACACTACTCCGACTCTGACAAGAGAGCGAGAGCGAGAGGGAGTGAGAGAGAGACCAGCCCAGAGTTGCTGGTAGAAGAAAATGTCAGAAAAGGGAATACAGATGTAATGAAAGGAAAATGGAGGAAATGTGTGATGTTGCTGGGTTTTCAAAGGTTGATTTTGAACATGAAAAAGGAAGATAAAAAGAAGAGATGAACTGAGGACTGTATGTTGAGGCTTTTGTAAGCTCATGGTCATTCCTCCATAATATGTCTTCAACCTGTAGCTGTTACATATGGCAAAGGTCCGTTCTGGTGGTTCTCCTCCTCGAAGTTAGCCTGTCTAGAAAATCCTTCATCCTAATGCTCTGCTGGACTGCATATACTGGGTATTTAATAGTAACTCTGTGCTACTGTGCTGCGATAGAATAATAAGAGAAAGTCAAATTTTTTCTTGGACTGCACAATTAACCATTCTCCAGTTGTTTTTTTATTTATACATTGTCCAATCATTTTATTATGAGCACCTCCTTGGTTCTACGCTCACTGGGAATTCAATCAGTTCTACTTACCATATAGATGGACTTTGTAGTTCTGTTATTACAGACTGTATTTAATCTGTTGCTCTACATATTTTATTCTTCCCTCTTTACTCTCAGGGTCAAGACCCTCACAGGACCACCACAGATTGGTCCTATTTGAGTGGTGCATCATCCTCAGCACTGTAGTGACACTGATGTGTGGTGATGGTGTTTTAGTGTGTAATGTACTGGTACGTGTGGATTAGACACAGCAGTGCTGCTGAAGTTTTTAAACACCTCAGTGTTACTGCTGGCCTGAAAATCATCCACCAGCCAAAAATGTCCAGCCACCAGCATCCTGTAGGCAGCATCATTTGAGCTGATGAAGGATGAGAGAATAAATAACACAATGTGCAACAACAGATGAGCTACTGTCTCTGACTTTGCATTTACAAAGTGGAGCAATAAGATAGATGTGCCTAATATAGTGGACACTGAGTGAGCACATTGTTTGAAAAACTCAGTCAGCACCGCTGTGTCTGATCCACTCCTACTTGTACAACACACACACTAACACCACCACCACCATGTCAGTGTCAGTTCTGAGAATGATCCACCACCCAGATACACTGCTCACAAAAATATGGGGATATTTAAAAATTATTATGAAGCGATTGAAAAAAGAAGCATTTGATTGTATTTAATTAAACAACGTAATCAGAAAAGCAAATGAAAGTCAAAGAAAGTTGTTTGATTATGCAGATGAGACTCAAACTCAAATATTGTGGATGAGTGGCAAGTGACATATTTATGTGAGCAGTGTATTTTGGTGGTGGATCATTCTCAGAACTGACACTGACATGGTGGTGGTTTGTTAGTGTGTGTTGTACTAGTATGGATACTAGAGTTGATCAGACACAGCGGGTGCTGACTGAGTTTTTCAAACAATGTGCTTACTCAGTGTCCACTATATTAGGCACATCTACCTATTGCTCCACTTGGTAAATGTAAAGTCAGAGACCGTAGCTCATCTGTTGTTGCACATTGTGTTATTTATCCTCTCATTCTTCATCAGAAGCATGTTAAACTAGACAAGAGTGCCACACATCGACTGTTCACTGACACACTGACCCCGATGAGGCGTGGACAGGATCAGATCATTCAGCAGTTTTTATTGGATCCTCTTCATATTCACTTTGAAATATCCTCTCATTTATGTTAACAATGTAGTACCTGATCTGTTTAGGGGACAAACAATGTAGAGAAACATGGACTACAGTTTGTAATTATAGAACTACAGAGTACTTCTATATGGTTAGTCTCACTGATGAATGGACAATCAGTATAGAAACAAATAGATGATGGCATTAGAGGAGAGGTGTTCATTCACATCTACTAGAAGTCACCACAGCTTTCATCCCAACCAAGCAAGAGCTACACCAGATTTCACCTTAATAAATTCAGCTTGGTCTTCACACCTTGAAAGAAAATCTAGAGATGTTGTGGATCTCTTTGGTTATGAGTGAAGACCACTTGTTTCGAGGAATTTTCTTTGTATTCTATGATAATCCTTGTGTGGTCATTGCACAAGTACGTGATGTGGGGGCCAAAAGTCTGAGACCAATAGTGAAAATCCATGTTTGAATTGTGGACAAATCAGAGGCATCCATGTGACCCAAAACACACCTTAAATCTCATCAACAATGACTCAAAGATGAAAGAAGATCAATGAGTGCTGACTGACACAAATTCTACTAAGCATTTACTGGGGCACACAAGGACAGAAAACAAAGCATTCGGTAACATCCACAATGTTCTTTGAAAGTTATGTTGTTGAGGTTGGGAAATGATGCTGAGATAACATATATCATCAGATTTTGCACAAACTTGGAGCTTGAGTACATGCTGTCATTACTGAAAAAAGGGGAATATACCAATTACTAATCAGTTGTCACTAGTGGTATCAGACGTTACATAAAAATATAAATAAAAATGAGTATTAACGATTTGTGCACTGACCTGCTTTTTGGAGTGTTCATGGAGTGACATCTTTGACATGCCATAGCTACATAGCTAATATTTTTCCTGCTGAAGCCTTCCATGGAATTTTTCTTTTTCTTTGTAGGATCTTATTTAGCCAGTGTTGGCCTTCATTTAATTCCTAAGAGGGGGGCGAGCACACGCTTGTCCTAAAGTGTGCTGGGCAGAACTGGAGTGAAATGGAGCAGAGACATTGCTGCTGAGAGCCACCAGGACTGCTGCTCTATTTGCACAGTAAATGCGCTCTGACTCGCGCAGCTGAATTGTTTCGGCTTTATTTCTTACCTCCGCCTTCCCCCTCCTCAATGCTTCACACCTTCATAACTGCTGTTCCTGTACCCCCTTATCAGGCTGCAGTAATTTGGGGTATTTAACATGTGAGTAAACCATTTAAATGCTACAATTAGGACTGCTGCGAACGTAGGCGAGATCAGAAAGAGGAATGAAAAAAAGAAGAGAATTTCCTTTCAAAAGACAATTGACCCTCTATATTGTGCTGTTAATCATTTACAATTATCAGTAGTTTATGTGGATGATAGTCTGCAGATGCATCATAAAGGGATACTACAGGCTTTTGAAATTAGTCTATTTATTGTGTCTGTAGTGTATTTTCGCAGATGGGGATTTTCAGGTTTTGTGTCAGATAATCTGCTTAAAAGTAGCCAGAGGAAAAAAAAATTACCTTACGATTTTTAGGTTTTTACCTTACTTACAATAGCCCCTAGCAGGGACTCAAGCCTATCTCCAAAATATACAGTATGCAGGTAAACATGTACATAGCAGGGCTCGGTACTGATTACTTTTGTAATGCCTGTGGATGATTTTCCTGTCCGCCTTCCCTTCACTCAGAACTGGTCAATCATATCTTGGTGACTCTCTCAATTATGGCACCACATAGCAGAAGCCTAGTAAAATTATTTGAAAGAGAATAGTGGGAATCTGACTATGAATTCCAAATAGTAATTAATGAATTATTCATGACAGCATTGTAAAATAAGTGATACCA
>JAUZSU010185856.1:0-12324 GCA_034780255.1 Parotocinclus maculicauda
GATGGAATTCCTTGCACGTGTTGCCGGACACTCGTGTTTACGCTTGACTTCAATTCGCCGAAAAGCGGAGATGCAGAAGCATCCAATAATTACTCTGCTGGCTACTGGGTGCTTCGTTGTGGGAAAGAAAGTGGTGGGCGTGTTCACCTGCCGCTGGTTCTGCTCTTGTCAACATGACTTTTTGGATTTCCTGACCTTTGGTAAAAGCATAAATTGTTCCGGAGAGCACAAGAATCCTCCCATAAATCTCTGATCGCTAGGTGGCGACTTGTGGCTTATTTTTCTTTTTCTTATTCTCTCACGTTCTTTTGGTCCGATTAAGTGGAATTTTGGTCCAAATATGCAAATAACATTACACGTATATAATAGGATTTAATTCGGTACTTTAGGATTTGGTCCGATTAATAATATGTATATATTAAACTCCTCGATTTATAATACATTCAACTTACGATGGATGTCGGAACATATCCCCGTCGTAAAACAGTGACTACCCATTTATATAAACAAATGACCCAAAATTAAAGTATTTTTTTTAAAACTGCTTCTTACAATAGAACAAGTGAACAATCGTATAATAACAGTGGGAAGGACAAACTTTCCAAACATAATAAAGCAGAAACCTTGGTCAGACCCAAACCACTTTAGGCAGCCCCTCTTTGGGATTCTACTTCTGGGATACAGTAAGCAAGGACAGATCAGCTGCTCAGATCCTCATACAGGCTCTTGACATTTCTAAGGTTCATTACATCTTCACGAACCATTGCTTCAGTTAAAAGCATTCAGAACACTGCAGCCCATCTGGTTTTCTACCTACCAACATTTTGTCATGTCACAGCTTTACTGAGATCACCCCATGACTTTCTGTTGCATCCCGGACCACATTTTAAATGCCTGTCCTCCCTTTTCATACCTCAAAATCCTCAGCTTCACATTATTTACGTTCTTTGATTCAGAACTACACACCTGCACGCCAACTCAGGTCTTCAGCTTCAGGGCTCTGGCACATCCTCCTCTGAGATCAAGCCATACCCGCAAGGCCAGATTTTGAGGTTTCAGTGTCCTGGCTTTGCAGCGATGGAATGAGCTTCCCACGCCAGTCAGAACAGCCCAGTGTCTCTGTTCAGTTCTCAGAACTCTAGCTTTTGAAACAATACCTAGGATAACATCTCTTCTATCCTTTGCACTTTTGTCTGTTTATACTCAAGCACTTAGTTGTTGTTATTATGTGACCATGTAGGCAAACATATTACAGTAAATGCCCTAAATACCTGGGCTACCATTGGTTTATTCATGTTTTTGTCAGAAGAAAAAGTGAGCTGAAATAGTGAATAGAGCAGTGTCGGGTCGTTAAAACATCTTGGTACGCCACGTCAGCATTTTCAGTGCAAGTAATAAAATGTTTTCATTAGAAATCTTTCTTATCAGGCAGATCATGGAATTTTTACTCATTCATAGTCTAAAATCTCCCCAAGCTCAGCAAAATGTGTGCCAAAAAAAACCAACAACACCACTACAACACTACCAGAGTGAACTTTTTACATAACGCGTATTAAGTCCGTAGTCCCATGCTGTTTACTCAGGCTGAAATCCAGACACAATTATAGGAAATGTTTTTATAGTCTTCATCTGTCTAGCATTGGCCAGCCAGCACTGTATCCTTAGGGTCCTGTTCTTGGCTTATGAGATTGGAAATTGTTGCGATCTTCTGCTGTTGTAGCCCACTTGGCTTAAGGTTTATTATTTATTATTTCTCATTAACAGTGACTTTTTAGTCACAGGAGCAGGATCTTAGCAAACTCTGTATTTTTCATTCATTCATATATTTCATTCAACATTTTAAGCACTTCTTGTTCAGCAAAACTCTCTTAGAACACATTCAGAAAACAAAACAAAACAAACAAAAAAACTAACAAACAAACAAAATAATGTATGTATATATAGATTACGGTTAATCGGACCACATCGGGACGGGATCGTTTTGGTCCTAATAACCGGCTGGTCCGATTAAATGATCATGCCCTATGTTACAAGATGAGACGTGCTATGTAACATATTAAATGTTTATTAAACATTTATTGTGCGATTTACACGTTTAGCAAACGTACAAACAAGAACTACTACAAGCTTTTAGAAACGATCTACAACATAATGTATAGGTACTCAGCAAGTGAAACATAATACTGTAAAAAACAAGTTCTTACTAAATTCCTGTCAACGTTTGAAGAACTTATTTAGTGTGAATAGATGCGCTTTTGCTGCTGTGGCTAAGTAGCGACTTGTGGCATCTTTTTTGTTATAAATGGAAATGTTAGGCAAAGACCTGTAGCGGGCAATAGAGGGCTGGGGAGAAACTCAGGAGCGTTGTAGTGATGCCAGTGACGAAGAGTTTCTTTGGTAACCACGGATATTACATACTGTACATGTTCTTTGGCGAAATTTAAGCGAAATTTTGGTCCAAATAAGCAAATAAAATTACACATGCTCCATCATTGTCGGTGTCTTGGTATCTTGTTTAATTAAATTAAATTAATTATTTTTTTTAAATCGCTTCATATTTATTTTGAAATATCATAATTTTTGTGAGCAGTGTGTAAAAAAAATACTAAATATGTAATGTCAATTCTGGAATAATGTATTCAAAGTGAAAACAAAAAAGTGAAAACATGCGACTCCCCAAATCACACTTCTGAATTCCTAATGTAACATGTTGAAAGGCAGCAAAGTATCCTACTGCATGTAGCTTGCCCTGGGGAATTTGGAAATTTAGAATGCTATATTTATGATGCAGAATAAAATATCAAAGTCAAACCATTGTAAAATGGGAAGTATCTGTATAAACCATGCCAAAAATCAGCTTCTTACTGATAGGAAAGACTTAGATTGTGTCACTGAATGGCAAATGGCATTTTGCTTCTACCGGCACCTTCCATGTTAGTTACGTCACGCTGATAATCCCTCAATGTATTTTTTTTTTTTTTCGAGATTAAAATAACTCTCATCATAGTAGGAAATTGGATGGTGGAAATTCAGATACTGGGGTTTGACTGTAGTTTTGTGTGTGAGATGCTGGGATAGACTTACATATTCTAGGGTTGCATCACATAATGTTCATCTACACCAACATTTAGGGACACATTTTGAACCATTCTAACTTTACAGCCATGATGGTATTAATGACTATGCTTTATTTAAACTTGCTTTATTCCTGTTATGTCCTGCATGGTGTTTTTTTGGCAAAAGAAAAGCAATGCATGTTAAACGTTTGAGTAACTTTCTCCTGGCTGGCTGAATTCCCAAGTTTTTTATCTAACCATAGTAATAATACATAACTTTTTATAGTGTGCTATCAGACCGTAACCTCTTGTTCGCTCTTCACAGCGTAAGCCAATGAGAAGGCGATATGAATCTCCAGGTATGTACTCGGATGACGACGCTAACAGTGATGCATCCAGTGCATGCTCTGAGCGTTCTTACGGCTCCCGTAATGGTGGGATTCCACACTACCTACGGCAAATGGAAGATGTCGCTGAGGTGCTGAACCACTGTGCCAGCTCCAACTGGTCTGAACGGAAGGAAGGGCTGCTGGGCCTGCAGAATTTACTTAAGAGTCAGCGTGTCCTCAGGTAAGCCTGCACAGGATTCAAACTCTGCTTTATTCGTTCTTTACACTCAGTTGTGATTTATTATTTGAAGATTCTTCTCTGAACAGCACTGACAAGTACTTGGACGTTCATAGTTACATGGACTTGAATACTTATATTCTTCTGTGTCTGTGTGTTTTTGATTTGCAGTCGAGTGGAGCTGAAAAGGTTATGTGAAATCTTCACGAGGATGTTTGCAGATCCTCATAGCAAGGTATCCATAATGGCAGGTGTTTTTTTTTTTTCTATTTCATTTTTTTTCTTGTATTTTTGCACTAGCAATTTTAATGCCCTGTATTGTTTGGTTTGTTTAAAGAGTACCTTTAAACGCCAATGCAAATGAATCCTTATGTTTACAACTCAGGATGTTTTGTGTCCACTAATGGAGTGTGTTCTTGTTGTTTGCATGTTCTGCCTTGGTGTGGAAATTAATAACAGAGAGTAAGTGACACTTGTATGCTTTTTTTTTATTTCAAATATTGCCAATATGCGTAACTGGTATTATGAGTGTTTTCAGGCTGCTTAGAGGTTTGAGTTATGCGCCATCGAACTAGTGTGCAATTTCTGTCTCAGGTTTTCAGCATGTTCCTGGAGACCCTTGTGGATTTCATCACTGTACACAGAGAGGATCTGCTTGATTGGCTGTTTGTTCTGCTCACTCAGCTGCTAAAGAAGATGGGAGCAGATCTCCTGGGCTCAGTTCAGGCTAAAGTCCAGAAGGCTCTGGATATCACTCGGTTAGCGTTCACTTATCCCACTTAATCGTTGGTCGGGGATGGAATCTCTAGGCACCTCACAATTCCATTCAGTTACTGTTCAGAAGGCTGTGATGCAATGATAATTTCTATACATGGTTTATTTTTTCTTAGTGATTCCATGACTTTGTTTTTGGTTTCATTGTAGTCGGAATATAATCATCAGCTTTGCTAGTGTTGTCATGCTCGTGTCATTTGGATTCTTTAGTGTAAGGTGGTTAGGGTGGCTCTTTTAGGTCTGTCTTTTTTTCGTCTTTACTTTGCAGTGAAATCAACTGTGTTTATTATTATCATACGCCTTGACCCATGAAAATAGATATGAAATTGCCGTGAATATGTGAGCTCTCCAGTACCAATTAAGAACTTGCATGTGTGTCAGGATGGCACGGGTAAAGAGGGCTTTTACAGTTCAGTAGGTGTAGACCTACAGATATCTGAACAAATAATGCCACACTTCGTTTTATTTTGCTACATTTCTAAATTTTGACTATTTACAGTTTAGTATATTTAGTAGTTCTATTAAAATGGCTGTACTCAAGTGTAAGGAAAATAATTAAACAATAAAATGTAATACTGTGTATAATAATGAATGCAATAGTAATGAGTAGTGGTTTGTTCCATTATTTGATCTGAAGATATTACTATAGTACTAAGAAGCTACTGTTTAGTTAACAGTCTGGGTGGCTATGGTGTTTTTATTTACTGATTGATTATTATTAGGTATGCTTTTCCAAAAGATTAGAAATGATCCCTAAAGCAATCTAGTGGAAAGCTTGCAAAGAGAGACCACACAAGATCAAAAGTCTTTGTAAAGTCATATGCTGTGCCTACTTTAGGTGTGAGAGGGTTTCAGACTTTGGTCTGTTAAAAGTATTTTCAGTGTTTTTTCAGATTCTTTTAGAGTATGGTTAGCATATATTATCTTCGATACCTGGAGTTGTGTCTCGGCTTAAGGGTGCATCATAACACGAAAGCCCTGATAGCAACAGCTGTGATAGAAATAACAAAGCAAATTACAAACTCTGAGTTGGGTGGAAGCTTTGCCAATACTTGTTCTAGCTTCTTTTGTGTTTGTACACTGCAGACTGTCTGGGTGCTGCATTTCCAATATTCAGAGGTTCACCTTTTTGCGTTTAGTAGGCAACATTAAGTTAAAAATGAATGAATAAAAATCAAATTGTGAATCGATTCATACTTGTCTATGTTCATAGTTATTGGCTGCATTAGTGCATCTGTTTGCTTTAACCTTTCGTTTATGTATGATTTTAATATCATTTATGCAGCGAGTCCTTTCCATTCGACCAGCAGTTCAACATTCTTATGAGGTTCATCGTTGATCAAACACAAACTCCTAACTTGAAGGTAAATGCAGTGCAGTGGATCTAAATGTGACCCGGCCTGTATTAGAAGTTGTATTATTATCTCTGTACATACTGAATGCTGCTGTTTTCAGGTAAAAGTGGCCATCCTGAAGTACATCGAGTCCCTGGCGAAGCAGATGGACCCTGCAGACTTTGTGAATTCCAGTGAGACGAGATTAGCTGTGTCCCGTATCATCACCTGGACCACGGAACCAAAGAGCTCTGATGTTCGAAAGGTATGCAGTGTTAATGTTTGTCTGCAGTCTTAATTCATGGCGTTCTTGTCTTGCTTTTAAACAGCTGGACTATTAAACCGCAACCTACTTGAAGTAACATAAGGCATCAAGCTGGTGATTAGTTTTTGTTGTCTTACAATGTGTGCACTGCCGCTGTGGCCTAGACCCTTCATAACTGGGCGAGTGAGGAATTTTCAGGCAGGTCGAGTGCTGCGGCCCAGCTGCCCGGAGAGGGTAACCTGGAGGAAAGGTGTAAGCAGGTAGTGCCCTCGTTCAGCCTAACCGCCAGTCAGCACATTTCACAGCCTCTAACCTCCGCACGCGCGTGATTTCAACTTTGACCTATTTCTCTCTAACCTGCATAACACCGTCTCACACAATGTCTCGAACACTGCAACAGAATACACATGATATGCAAGATGGGCCAGGATGGACTGATTGAATAAATTATATAGAGTAAATTAGCTTTTTAAATATATAGGAAGCAGTTGGGTTGTGCAGCAGATATTTGCTCCCCTAACACCACAGAGGCCTATGCCTTCTAGATGGGCTAGTCAACACTGATGGGATTGGGAATTTGTGTCAGGTGATCCTCAGGTGATAGTAAGTACCTGGATAGGATTTTATGTGTACACTGCTTAAAAGATAATTGAGGGGATATTTCACTATGGGAGATTTCATTGTGAAGTATCCCCTTATTTTTGTTAGCAGTATATAAAAGTGATCTCATAGGGTTATAATATACACTGCTCATAAACATTAGGGGGTATTTCATTAGATTTTGTGAGCAGTAATATATATGTCATGTCCTGACGTGCTAGATTTATAATATATTATTACAGTGTTAATTGTGAATCTTTGGATGGCAGAAGCCTTTTTCTGTTATGTGCGATTTTGAAAACGATTAGATGACAAATTTTAGGTAATGGAAAATAACTGTAATGGCAGGCCTTTATATGGATCATTGCTGATGTTTACATTTTACTTAATTTTCCAGTCCTATTTCTTTATCCATTTTCTAAACCAGTGGAAAAAGTATATAATCCCAATGGGCTGAATGCAATTTCTCTTTGGTTTAACACATTTTGTATGTTCTGACAAAGCAACTTCAACCTATTGCATGTATGTGTGTGTTAATGTATGCAATATAGCTTTATGTTTGTGTAAACAACTTTTAACCTAAATGCAAAAAGGACATATAGCTCGGATCTCTTTCTATTGATCACATCCATGTCTGTATTACTTACTCTTGTTCTACGCTTGTTCCTTGGAATGCTTGTCGTTAGAATGTCTGAACTGTGCTTGGATCTCTGATGGATGTTCTGTTTTTGTGTAGGCTGCCCAGGTGGTGCTAATCTCCTTGTTTGAGCTGAACACACCGGAGTTCACCATGCTCTTGGGAGCTCTGCCCAAAACATTCCAGGATGGAGCCACCAAGCTACTCCATACTCACCTAAAGAACTCCAGCAGCACCAGTGGAGTGGTAAATACAACTTTAGCATATTTTAATTTCACAGTGGCATGTTAAATATTTATATAGGTTAATTAGTAAAGCTCTAATCGAAGGTAATTCCCAACTCTTCCTCTTTAAGTGATTCACTCTTTTATGACCGAAGTCACTTCAGTCATAAGTAATAGTATTTACAGTATCTTTCATAAGTGAGTACACCGCTCACATTTTTTTGGTAACTATTTCATTATATATTTTAATTGGTCGTCACACTATTTTGTGTGGCCACTATCATTTTCCAGCACTGCATTAACTCTCTTGGGCATGGAGTTCATTAAAGCTTCACAGATTGCCACTAAAATCCTCTTCCACTCCTCCATGACGACATAGAACACAGAACTGATGGATGTTAGAGACCTTGTCCTAGTCCATCTTCCGTTTAAGAATGCCCCGTAGATGCTCAATAGGGTTAAGGTCCAGATACATGCTTGAAGTTTAGTGGTCATCTTGGAGGTGTGTTTAGGGTCGTTGTCATGTTGGAATACTGCACTGCGGCCCAGATTGAGAAGGCAGGTGATCATGCTCTGCCTCAATATGTCACAGTACATGTTGGAATTTATGATTACCTCAATGGAATGTAGTTTCCCACAGCCAGCAGCACCCATGCAGCCCCAAACCATGACATTCCCACTACCATGCTTAACTGTAGGCAAGTGACACTTGTCTTTGGTTTACATATCAATGGCTGTGTGTTGAGCACAGCAAATTTACACTGTTATACAAGCTGTAGACTGACTACTTTACAATGTATCGGAGTGTCTTATCTTCAGCTTTGTCCCTTAAATTGATTTTACAAATTTATTGAATTTAACAAAAATGGGAGGGGTATACTCAATTTTGTGGGTTTTCTTTTTCTTCTTTTTTCCAGAGTTCTCCCAGCAGCACAATCGGTCGTACCTCTTCCAGACATCCATCCAGCAGGACGAGCCCTCTGACCTCACCCACTAACTCTTCTCACACAGGCCTTTCCCCCAGGTAGCTCTTCTCTTAATCATCTTCCAGGAGTGGGAGATTATATGTATTAATTTCTCTTTTATTCATTAATCTCTCACTGTAACCTTTCTGACTTGCATGCTCAAAACTGTTACAGAAACCTGAAAGAAGTCTGTTACATCACTTTTAATGCTACTTTTATATAATAGTATTTGTTTTAAAGGATTTCTGGACCTTTCTAAAACTCTTTCACTCGTTCTGCTAACAGCATTCCAAATACAGCCTGTTTCTCTTTCTTTTCTTCCTTCTATATCCTTCCTCATCTTTCATCACCTCACTTATCCTCTATCGTCATTGCTCTTTCCTCTTCTCTTCTCTGCTCTGTCTTGTCCTGTGTGTGCATTTTGCTTCTTTCTGTCTACCTTTCCATTTTCTCTCTCTGGCTGTTCTTTGGGCACAGTCGGTTGTGGGGTTGGAGTGTCGATGGGTTTTCAAAGCACCCAGCTCCTCCTCTTGTTCCTCCGTCTCAGCCCTCAGTCCCCTCCCCCTCACTCAGGGCCCTCCGCTGCGCACTCTCCCCCAGGTAACTCAGCCGCTAGCTTATTACTGTGAGGAGGGCCGGAACTTAGCCCACACACTCAATACAAGTCACGTCAAGATTGCCTTGCAATAGTGGCACAATAAGTAAGAGTAAGAGACACCTGTAAGTTTGAATGGTTATATCTCTGTACTCATAGCAATGGCTTTGCTATGAAAGATACTTTAATGAATAAGAATTCACTCGTGCAGAGGATTGCAACATTCTTCTCACTCTCAGAATATTGCATGCTCCTCTCAGTAGCTTTGGAAATGACCTATCCTAATGGCAATGCCATGTATAGCTTGTTTCTCCTTCCTGTTTGGCATGCGCATTAGTGCTACCTTCATGCTGCACAATTATGCTGTGCTGTGTATACTGTATACACGAGTTCCCTTTTCTCCTGGACAGTATGTTGGAGTATGACACAGAAAATATGAATTCTGATGAGATCTACAGTTCTCTGCGCGGGGTAACAGAAGCCATCCAGAGCTTCAGTTATCGCAGCCAGGAAGACCTCAACGAACCAATCAGACGTGAAGGCAAGAAAGATGAATTGGTAGGCTCTCCCAAAAATTATTTTCTAATTTTTAAGAAAAATCTGTCTATGGGATATTTGGGTATACATACACTCTAGACAAAAGCGTGTGCACACCCAAAAAACATGGGTATTAATATGGAGTCTTTCTAGACGTTAATGCATGAACTTAGAAACCAAACCACGGAGTTGGGTCCAGTAACCCTGTCTTGTTTTGTCACAGTGCATCAATGTGCCTGTGAACTCTGTTTGAAGGCCTCTCACAGCCGTTACAGTGGGTGAGTGACGAGCGCCTGTCTGGATGCTTTGTTTTCCCACAATTAACGAGTCGTGTGCAGGCCAACGAAAACCTGGTGGATGATAACTGGGACAAAAATTCACCTAAAAAAGTTGCCGATTGAGCGCTACCAATGTTTATGTATAGTTACATAACTGTAGTTACAATGTAACCGTAATTACACCGTCATATGTACGTCCAGGTCCTGTTTTGTCCTGTTGTAATTTGATGTCTGAGTGGTTGTGTGTTTTATAGGTACTGGTTTGTTTACTCTTGATTTTGTGTGACTTGCTACTGAAACTTTTAATTTCCTCAAGGATTAATAACGTGTCTATCAATTTATATATCCAAGTGTGCTGTGAGATCCAGTGTTGAAAAACTATAGATAATGGAGTTTAATTTTTTAAGAGTTGTACCAAGCAAGGGGGGCACCCATTCAGTGAAATGATTCTCATGCGTCCAGGCTGGTGATTGATTTGGTGTGTGATGAAATATAAAAACATAAATAGTAGGACCGCCCAAATGTCTACTTGTTAATAATACCTCTACCTTATAATATTTGAACATTGCTAATTGCATTTTTGCTGTTCAATCATTCAAGTCACCAGTACTTAGGGGATGTGTCTGAAATTGTGTTAATATCGATTCCCTACTTTCTCCACACAGTATTGAACACTGTTGACCTATAGGAACAGCAGACTTCATCTAAGTTATTCATGTCCAATTGCAATTCTTTCTCAGATTGGCCGGGAGGCAGCATCACCAGGCTTAGGTTTGGATGTAGTCGAGGGGGGCCGTACTGCACTAGATAACAAGACATCTCTGCTCAACACCCCCTCTCCACGCTCTTTTGCGGGTCCAAGGACGCGCGAGTTTGCACCTTATGGCTATGGAGACACCATTGGTGGTTACGATAAG
Source organism: Parotocinclus maculicauda (assembly GCA_034780255.1). Lineage (NCBI taxonomy): Eukaryota > Metazoa > Chordata > Actinopteri > Siluriformes > Loricariidae > Parotocinclus > Parotocinclus maculicauda. The sequence continues at coordinate 10,750 of JAUZSU010185856.1, forward strand.
AGTGCTCTGAAAGAAGCAGTCTTTGACGATGATGTGGAACAGTTCCGTGACTGTGAGTTTTCGGGTTTCTCTTTATTAAATGTTTTCATGCTTACCTTCACTGTATCACACCACTTCATCCTGTCATCACTGTCAGTGTTCTATCACCAAAACAAAGTATGTTGGCTAAAGTGTACATTGAGTTCAATGCAATAATCACGATTCTAGCGGCTAAACAGTGTTAGAACAATAGAATGGAGTATTTTCCACAACAAACTGTTCTTATAGTGCTGCAAAATGCATACAAATCATCCCTAATCATCAACTCTAATCCATTGTTTAGTCCCAACCTTTAATTTGCTAGGTTGTAAATTTCAATTCAAGCAGTGTTGGCTTTTGTCAGGTCATTTATTAGGCACTTAAAAATTTCACTAGCTGAACTGATCATATAGAGTCTTTCTGAAATAAATTCTGAAATATTAATGGCTATTTAACATCCAACACCAATCTGAGTTTCACGTATATTTACATTTACATTTCACGTACATTTATTGTTTTATTTAGAAGCATACATTTACGGGGCAGATTAGAACTGAATAAAATCATGAGATGGAGCTATAAAATAGCAAGTTATTCCAGGTCCCCTTGTACATTTAGTCCCATAATGACAGTTATGGGCAATACATTAACATTATTCAGTATTTCGAAATGAGAATGCAAATAAGCCTACGTATTAACAACAAGGACGTCATTGTTTGATCTGTACTCTGAGTCACAAGGGGAAAAATCTTGGGATTTCATCATGTATTGGTCATCACATCCCCTGCTGTCCCCTCCTCCTCTACTTCCCTCTCCACAGGCCGTCGGCAAGAGTGTGGTGAGAACAAGATGGTGCTGTCCAAGGGCTTTACTCCTGGTAAAGGCCGCCACAGTAGAATAAGATATTACTGCGTCTTGCAAATATCTGCTGACTTCTATTTCACCCTCTGTCGTCTGCTTCATTTTCCATTTAACTTTGTTCATTTTTGGCATGGCTGCGTTGTGCTAGCAGTGCTATAAATACGGATCCTTTTGCTACTGACACACTAATACAGTGATAATTTTGGTGGTGGCTCTTTAATACTTTGTTTAATTTTTTTGGTCCTCATGTTGTTACTTTTTGCTGTAATACCTTAAGTTTTTGGATTAATACAAGAATAATAATATGTACCTTTCGACTGTGCTTGCTTTAATATCAAAATTAATACTAATCCAGTAGCTATTATTAAGCTGGTAGATTATGTACTTTGTCATTAACAATTCTATTTAGAATAAAAGTAGCCCCACAGCTAACTAATAGTCCAGTGTTGTACTTTATTTTAACTGATTTTCCTTTGTACCTCTCAGACCTGGTGGCAGACCTTTTAAAAGAGCTGTCTAATCATAACGAGAGGGTTGAGGAGAGGAAGGCAGCCCTGGTGGAGCTGCTGAAGATCACACGGGAGGACAGCCTCGCTGTGTGGGACGAACACTTCAAAACCATCTTGCTGCTGCTGTTGGAGACACTTGGAGACAAGGATGTAAGACTTTGCCTCAACAGTCACATATTGTGCAAGT
>JAUZSU010185867.1:0-12324 GCA_034780255.1 Parotocinclus maculicauda
GGTCCAAATAAGCGAATAACATTACACATATATAATAGGATTTGTTTCGGTACTTTAGGATTTGGTCCAAATAAGCGGCTGGTCCCGTTAACCGGAACCGACTGTATTTCTCAGATGCTGTGATTGAGGCGTGGTCTTTATGTAGTGTGCACGCGCACGCAAGTGTGTTTGGGGCGTGGCTTCCTCTTTACCTGTCAGTCATAGTCAAGGAGGTGTGGCCTCCAAGTCAGTCAATCCCAGTAGAGGAAGTGTGGCTTCCATACCCGTCAGTCATGCTGAAGGTGTGTCCTTTGAATCTGTCAATCAAAATGAAGGAGGTGTGGCCTCTAAACCAGTCATTACTAACCCACCTCTAAACCAACCCATTACTAACCCACTTAAAGAAGCAGAAACCATTACATTTTTTAATACATCAGAGCTCTGATTGGATCATCTGGAAACAAGTCAGACAGACCCCCAGTTAAAATATTTATTTACACAAAAAATGTTAATTTACAGATGTAACGACTCTGAGGCAAAAACATGTAATATTTCCCCTGATATTGGATAAAGGCTCGGGTTTAGCTGCTTGTAGTTCAGGTTTTCATGGTCGCTTTGTATCGTTTTTTGGCGTCCTTGTGCTTTTTCCGAAACTCCTGTGAAAGAAAACAGCATTATTATTATTATTATTATTGTGTATAGTTCTAGTAGCGAGACACTTACAGCACCACCTACTGGAACTCGGTGCAAATGACATTTTTCCCTCTTGCCACATTTTGGTAGGAACATTTTTTAAGTTCTTAATTTTGGTTGTCCTTCATGTTTTCTTTATGCTTCCATTTCTTCTTCTCTGCCCACTTATTTTTTTTTCTTTAATTTTTATTTTACTTCACAATGTTTTTCTGCCCTTTTTCCTTTAATCCTTATTGCCCTCTTTCTTTTCAGCTTTCATTTGATCCTTTTCATGTCTATTTTTTCATGCCCTTTGCACATTTTTTTGTTCTTTATTCTAGTCCAGATTATTTCATTCACTGCTCTGTTGTCTTACTTATTTTCCTTTTTCATATTATGCATTTTTAGGTTTACAAATTTTCTAAAAAATAACCCTATCCCTTTATTTTTCTTTCCCTTTGTTTTATTACACCATTTTATTCTTTGTTCTTTCATATGTTATGTTAAATTTCCCTTGGTCTTCACTTTTAAAAAAAAATTATTCTTTCTTTTTCCATCTTTTTTTCATTTTCTTTCTGTTTTTTACCATTTTTTCAACCTTTTGCCTTTTTGTTCTTCCTCCCTCATTCTACACACTTTGTATTTGCCCGTTTTCCTTTTCTCGCTATTCTGCCTTTTACTTTCTCCCCTTTCTTACTGTTTCACATCCTTTCTTTTTGTTTTCCCTTTCTCACTTTCATCTTTTTTTTCGGGATTCTCTCACCACTCGGATTGTCTCTCTCCTCTCCTCCCATGCTTCCCTCAGGTCCTCCAGCTTCTCTCTCCTGTAGAACATTCCAGGACCTTCTAAAAGAAAACACAATAATATACCATTCAACCAGAGCTCAGTGAAGAATAGAATCATAAAACAGAAACAGAGCCAAAGCTTACCCTTTAGCCGGATATCTCCATCAAAGAAAAAGAAGAAGGGTTTGGATGGAGCCGTCTGTCTGTAAGAGAGATATTCAAATTAAGAAGTTATTTTTATACATTTTATTGTATACATAAATCCTAAAATTATCAACCTGAGGGTTATTATGATCAAAACGGGCCATAAACTAGTGGACCAGTGGATCTAGTTTTGATTATGAAAAGGCTGTCTGAAAATACAGGAGCTGCTTTATCAGGTGCAGAAAGGAAGGTGAATGGATCACGATCAAAGGGCGAATAAAACAACAATGTATTATCGCAACCTGAAAAATCGCATCTGGTGAGAAAAACACCATCGTTATACACAAGCTCAAATTAATTTACTGGCGTCTGAATAAACCGCATGAAAAAAAAAAAACGTATTTGGTGCGGAACAGCCTTCGGGCCGATTCTTACTCGATTGTAGTGATGGAGGATGAGGCTTCCTGTTCTTTTTCCTCTGTCTGTTCTTTCTCTTCCTTTTCCTCATCTGAGCTGCTGTCCTGGAATCGAGGATCCACCTGCCAGGACACTTTGGCCCCTTTTAGAGTCTCAACTTTGTATTCATCTAAAGAGAACAAAATCAAAAACAACATCAACCAGAGCTGTATTATTAAGATATGCCATGACATAAAGGGAGATGTAGCACAAAAACGCAGATAAATGTATGTGTTTGGATTGTAAACGCAATAAAGAATAATGCACGTAATAATACAACAAGTCCCGTTGAGAGAGAGAGAGAGAGAGAGAGAGAGAGAGAGAAGGAAATAGAGAAGGAAACAGAGAGACACAAAGACACAGACAGAGAGAGTTTGAGACAGAGAGGGGGAGTATGGAGGAGAGCCTTTTTTTTGTGTAAATAAATATTTTAACTGGGGGTCTGTCTGCCTTGTTTCCAGATGATCCAATCAGAGCTCTGATGTATTAAAAAAATGGAATGGTTTCTGCTGCTTTAAGTGGATAGAGAGAGAGGGGGAGAGAGAAGGAGACAGAGAGAGAGACAGAGAGAGGGAATATGGAGGAGGGGCTGACGATCAATGCACCTCACAGCTCTACAGTGAGATAAAATTTTACCTATCTAAAAAAAGTAAAAAAGGCATTAAATAAATATGGGAAACAGCTGTAGCTTGGCTATTTAGGCAATAACTGTAATCTACAGTATCCCATATTACACAATTAAAATATTTTCAGTATAACACTTTATGTACGGTATTATTTAAGAATAGAGTTGTTAACTGCTTAACTGTATCTAAAAAAAAAAAAAAAAACAACAAAAAAAATCATGAAAGCTTCACACCCCTGATCTGGACTCACCTGCTTTAGTGATCTGTTTTGCTACATCCTGTGCAAAGAAAGAGAATTTAAATCCACCGGATCCGTCCTGATCCGTTTCAGCAGTCGCAGAGAAAGAATCCAAGTTCACGCCTTCGTCCTCTGCTTCTTCCTCGTTCATCTCTTCTTTATCCCAGGTAACCTCCTCCTTCTCAGGTTGGCTCTCTTTCACCGTACCGAACGCCTGCTTCAGGTCTCCTACCACATCGTAGAAGATCTCCTTAGAAACTTCTGGAAGCTTCTCCGCCTCCTTGCGTTTCTTTCTCCTTTCTGCTTTGCTGTTCAGAGGTAAAGCCATGAAAAGACTTTTAATCCTGAACCAACTTGTCCAGATAATCACATATTCTGATTTCTTATCAAGGATCAAACTGATCTCACAGAATTTGGAAGTGTTTTCAGTACATTTTCAGACTTGATAAAGCTGATCCGGACAAACTGTATGATAAAGATTTCCAAATTTGTTTTTTTGTCCCTGTGCTTTTAATACTACTCTATGTGGCCATCTGCTGGACAAAATATATAACTTTTACTTTTTATTGAAAAAAAACCCCCATCTGATTAGTGAACTACATTAACAAATTAATATTCATTTCTTTACCCGTACACTTACTTATAACAGAAATGAAAAGAGCAAAGACACATAAGCATGGTTAAAGTTAACCTTTATTTAGGAGAAGGAGACGAAACTTTCTCATTTTAAAAACAAATTAAATAGGTTGAGTGGGCCATTCCTGATTAAGAATATAGACTTTTAAATTACTTTATTTATTTTCTTTCTTCCTTCTACAATATGCTAAATTTGCTACAATATTTCACTGAACTATAAAACATTTTTAGAATGTTATTAAATACAACACTGTAAGACGTAATGTTTTTGTTACACTGTATATTTGTATATATATATATTTAACAAATGATTACTGATTTTTAAAAAATGCTAAGTTCAAACATTTCTACAGTGTTTTTTAAATCTGTGTATTTTTGGGTAGGTTAAATCAATCATGGTGGGATTAAAAAAATTATCCCATTACATGGTATTAAAACTACCTTAGATTTCTTCTACGACTTTTAAAAAGCCCAGTGCAAAGCCTTTAATCCTGGACTGGGTTGACTGGATTACAAAATTCAGTCCAACTTTCAGGGTTTAAAGACTTGTTATACTTTTGAAATAAACCGTGCTGGACCTACCTTTCTTGCTTTGGCGTGTCGGTTTTGGTTTCGAAAGCTGTGTGAGCGTCACTGGTCGGATCGTAGTGCAGTGCTGAAACGTCCCTGTAACGTAGCAATGACTAAACTGAAAATCAGATTCTTATTTAAGAAACAATCAATGACTGAAGGGTTAAGTTTAAGGTCCAAACCCCAGACCTCAAATTTACTACAACAGAGCATCATACAACTAGATAAAAAGTGTAAGAAGTGTAAATAAAAAGCTCGTACCTGAAGGTCTTTCCCTTTGAAGCTGATTTGTTCGTGTCACTCGGTTGAAGGCTGATATTTAGGACACCCTGTAGGATGGCCAAGTTCTTCTTCTTCTCTTCAACGAGCTCCTGCTCTCCTGCACTCTGAGCCTCTCCATTATCTGTAATTATAATAATTATCACTAGAACCACAATTTTGAATTACTAGCAGACACTCATATCTATATACCGTATCAATTTAGAGACACCAATTAATGCAGTTCTGCTTAATGTGGGAGGAAACCAAAATACCCAGAGTAAACCCCCCACCAAAATACCCAGAGTAAACCCCCCACGGACATGGGGAGTCCACACAGAGAGTCCGGGTTCAGGATCGAACCTGGGATCTCTATAGATGTGATGGGACTGCGCTAATCTATCATACGTTTATATTGTCACTTTACAAAGTGAGAAATATGAAGGTAAATTAGGAAATTTGAATAATGTGTTAATCATGTAAAACAAATACAAAGAGCCTCGTTTTTAAACTCCTCAATTTAGCCATCAGATCAGGAAAACCAGCAACGTTCATATTGTTCAACAACAGCACATCTATCAATCTACCCACGTAAAGAAAAGTTAACTAAATCTAAAAACAGGATAAAGAAATATAATCTGTAAAATGAACTGACATAGAAACCACTCTCATTTTAATTAGTGTGCATTTTATTTCTTCCCTTAATAGGTTGTAGTGATTTCTTTTCATTTTGACAATGTGATTTGACCAAAATGCTACCAAATGTTTTCATTAGTACTGGACTGACAAAAAATGTTTTATTTATGTACAGGAGAGTAAAGCAAATACAGCGTTATTCATCTTAATCTCAAACAAAAATCTCATACACCAAATATGGACAAAAACTGCTGCTACACATATTTACACAGCTTATATTAAACATTGGACATATCTGCACTTTTCTACTTACACTATCAGTGGGCTATCTGTACTACTACCTCATACTTATTGTTTATTGTTAGATATAGTGATTTTTTTTGTTCCTGTATTTATAGTCCTGCATTGCATATGCTACACACGTACACTTTATGTTGTGAAGTTTATTGTTTCATGTAGCACCTTGGTTCTGGAGGAACGTTGATTCGTTTCACTGTATACTGTACACCACTGTATATGGTTAAAATGACAATAAAAACACTTGAACAATCTCCTTTTTATTAGCACTGAAACGATTATTGTACCACTAGCTGTTTGTCTGCCATCTGTATTCGTTTCCCCTAAACTGAAAGTGCTCTGTATGATCGTATGAACCTAGTATTTTACTGTTTACAGTTGTGTCATATTTATCAGTTCCATAAAGAAAAAAGCTGGTTTCAAACTTAAAATATGATATTGGAAAGACTGGCAGACTCACCTTGATCCTGTTCCTCCTCTTTTTCAAGGAATTTGGCATCCATCTGAAATCTTGGATCAGCTCCGAATCTGGACTGTAATTCCATGAGCTAAAAACAAAACAAGGTTCATGTAAGGAACCAATACATCTTACAGAGGGCGCCAAATACGATCTCACTGCTAATAATTCACCTGCCACAAGAAAACCTGAAACAGTTAAAGTGCTGTTACCTTCTGTCCAGCATTGCCTTCAAACTGCGGCTTTATCTTAAACCGATCTTCCTCGGTGCCCTCATCTTCCTCCTCACTGCTGTCAAACAGTTTGCTGCCTCCTGACTTTCTGAGTTCCTACAGGAATTCACAAGATTTCATTAGAATCAGAACCAGGGAGACAACAGGAAGTGGGGAAAAACGTTTTACTGATCACCTTTTCTGTGTTGTCATCTTGTTCCTGAGATCCATCTTCATCACCAGACTCTTCATCGAACAGACTCTTGTTCTGACTCGGTGGGGCCTCGGTGATGCTGTCATCGTCATCATCTTCATCATCATCATCATCATCATCATCAGAATCAAACACAATATGCTTCCCTTTGCTTGCATTTTGCAAATCCTTAAAAGAAATTCAAATCAAATTAGCCAGAATTTCATTCTACACATGGCATAAGAAGTTATTAATCGATTCTGTGCTCTTAATCAATATCTAACTACATTTTCTCTTTTCTCTCCAAGCTTCTGTTCCAGTACCAGTTCCAGCCCCAAACAGCAAGACGCTTTAGCCCCACCCACATTGTTTGCCTCATCAGCTCCAGCCACACCATGTCTAGGCCAAGGCAGAGGGCAGAAAAATCCCTCCCTCCTCTGATCGGGGTAACAGATTTTCTCCTCGAGGACTCGAGATCCTAAAGTGACTCGGACTGTGTATCGGACTAAATAATGCGGATATCCATTTTTTTGTTATTTCATTCAATATTTTATTTACCTTTAGATATTTACATGGTTTCTGTTGTTGAACTATTACTACAGACTTATTTCACTAGATAAATTAGTTTAATTTCTACATTTATCATCTAAGCCGCCCAAACAGTTCGGGTTCCTTTTTGAGTCTTGGTCCTCACAACGTTTAGGGAGTTTTTCCCTTTCCGCTGTCACCCTAGGCTTGCTCAATTTGAGACTAGCCTCAGATATTAGATGATAATTAAAAATTGTATAGCTGCTTTGAGACAATGCTCCATTGTAAGAGGTGCCACAGAAGTAAAGCTATATATATTAAATATAAAAATGTTTTTTTAAGACGCTGCAGCCGTGCCAAAGAGACGGCCTGGCGTACAACGTTAAAGAATGCAGTATAGTGCTGAATTCATTATCATATTTCACTTAATAATCATTAAATATTCCTGTGTTAATTGCTTATTTATGTACCGGCAGTTTAATATTATTTTGCTGTACTCTAGTGCAGCTTGTTTTGTTTCAGCTGGTGACACAAAGCAGACAACGCAGCGGATCCACGAGCAGAGGCGGGAGTTTAGAGCAGCAGCAGGCAGTCATTCAAAACGCTCATTACTTTATGGGTTGGGCTCGTTAGCTCACATTTGGACTTGGTTGATGTGTATTAGAGACTTCTTTGAGCAAGTTTTTTGTGTTTGTGTGTGTGTGGATGACTTTCCACTACTTATTTGTACCAAGCTGTAAGTGGTGTGAGTTAGTGGGTTCCAGTCCGAGCATAAAAAGCCTAACGTGTGCTCTCATTACTCACCACATTGGAGAGCGCTCCCTGTATGAGCTTCTTCTGTTCCTCTGCCTCTTTTTGTCTCTGCTCTACCGCGGCCAGACGCTTCCGATTGTCCAGCTGCTGCTTCAACGGGTCCGAAACGTTCTGCTTAATAGCAGGTGATACTGAGCTTCCACTGACATGCTGAACTGAACTGGTGTCCTCATCCTCGTCTTCATCACTCGCGGCTGATTCTTCAGTGGACCTGGAGCTGGTGGAAGAGGACGTTTTGGAGGACTTGCCTGATACATTTTCTTCCTGATCCACTAATGAGCGGATGCTTGACGAGGTTTGAACATTGCACACTGAACTTTTAGTTTTCCTGACTATTTTGGTAGACGTGACACCCAGATCTGGAACGAGACCGGTACGCTTTGGTTCCTCGTCAATTTCCATTTCATCACTAGATGAATTTGTTTCGGGAAGTTCCTCATCTTCGGCTTCTTGCTGCATTTTCAACATTTGGAAGCATGATTTACGCCTTTTTGCCTCCGCTGTTTCATGGTGCTCTTTTTCCGCTCCTCGTTTCAGGCCTGGCTCTGACGGCAAGGACCCAAAAAGGTCCTTAGTCCCAACAAAAGCAGGAATTGTTGACTTTTTGACGTTGGAATTTTCCTCTTTCTCATCATCTGCTCCAAAAAGAGACGCTAAAATATCTTCAGGATTAATGTCACCCTTTCTGGACACACTTTTCATACCTGGGGTTAAATCAGATGGACCAGCTTGAGCCTCGTCTTTGACATCATCACTTTCTGAGGCTTCATCGGTCATGTTTTCAACAAGATTTTGAAGATCTGCTAAAGAGATGCTGAGTTTATGGCAGTTACTCATCACGGCTTCATAATCAGAATCAAGACTGTCAGAATCTTCGTCCGAATCTGTTCCAGGCGTCAGATCTTTTGTAATGTTTTTCTTCTCTCTCTTATCATTTGCTGTGGAGTTTGGAGTTTCCTCAGCCTTGCCTGGTTTCTTATTCTGAGTCAGTATTTCGTCTGTATCAGCCGAATCGTAATCTTCCTCGTTAATACCGTTTTCCTCTTTCCCCCACAACTTATTCTTCACGACAAACTCATCTCCCACCACCTCCAGGTTTCCATCATCCTCCGCGGAGGCCAATTTGTCACGTCTATAACTTTCTTGTGCGACCATCATCCTTATTTCATCCTCCGAGTCAGCATCGCTATCTAAAACCCGTACAGAAGTTTTTTCATTTACTGACATATCGTCTTCTCTACTTCGCGTCCAAATCCTGCTCTCAAGAGCAGCTCTAGAACATAGAACGCTACTCAGGTCTAAAGCTGCTTTGGTCCCAGACCGGCGTTTTTTCTGCGGTGGAAACTCGCCTCTTCTTTTCTTGCTGATCTCGTCGTCGCCACCGTTGATCTGCCAGGTCAGCCTGGACACCGGTGTCAATTCGTCATCAGCTTCGAGCTTCTTGATGTTGTGACAGTGCTTTGATGGATCGTACTTCAAGACTTAAGAAATTAGTTAAGTCAAAGTCACAAGTAAGGTACTATTATTACACACAGTAGTTAATGTCCTCACTACCATTTTAACCACAGACACGAGGTTATATCGTGTTCCTTCAAAGCTAGTCATGGACAGTCTTTGGACTGTGGGAGGAAACCGGAGTACCCGGAGTAAACTTTGGGTGGAATAAAGCTGAAAGCCCAGAGAATGATGGTGATGAACCTCAGTGACTGTATGGAATCGTTTTCTTGTTTGATGAAATCTGCATAATAAAATTATACTCTGCGAGAACAAACCTTTAGAACTTTAGAAGAAACTTCCTGCTAAACAACTCATCAACACAGAAAAAAGGATATCTTGTTTTTGCCTCGACATTTCAGATGAAGAACAGGAAGAACTCTTCCAAATTTGCTCACAACCCAGTCCTAGACAGAGAACAAAAATACAACGTGAAAACCCACCACAAGGCATCATCGCCAATCCTAAACGTTTCTTCAGTGTGCACATCCTGACCAGAAAGTCTCACTATGTGTAAACATCATGACGCAGACCTTATGTCCCGGGATCTCTGTTCCTGGGACAGCCGCTTTCATGTGGAAGTTTTCAACACCAGCTGCCTTTAAGGACTCCACCATTTTTTCCTGAGCATCAACCTTTGGAGTCTGAAGCTTCTCGGCTGTCTGCTGACGCTCTTCTGCAAGTCTGCAAAAGGTTTTAAAGTCACAGGCCACTTTATTAGGTACACCCTGCTAGTACTGGGTTGGACAAGTTCTTATTGACCCAAATTCAACAAGATCCTGGAAACATGCCTCAGAGATTTTTAGTCTATCTCGAAGATCTCTCTATAGGTCTGAAAAAACAAAAATATCCAGTGAACTTGAACCAAAAGAGAATAAACCATTGGAATAAGGAAGAACTAGAGTCAAATCAGGCAGCCGACAAATCTGCAGCAACTCTGTTGCTCTCATGTCAATATGAACCGAAATCTCTGAGGAACGTTTTCAGCACCTTGTTGAATCTATGCCATGAAGAATGAAGGCATTTCTGAGTGTAAAAAAGCAAGCATTTTGTACCCAAGAAAAGTGGCCTTGTGTATTTATATTCAAATAAAAGATAAATAATAGATATGGGACTGTGGTAATATAGCGGTTAAGGCACTGGACCGGAAGGGCCTGAGTTCAAATCCCACTTCTGCCAAGCTGCCACAGTTGGGTCCTTAAGCAAGGCCCTTAATCCCCCATTGCTTGGATTGTAATAATATATCAGTTGTAAGTCGCCCTGGATAAGGGTGTCTGCTAAATGCTGTAAATGTAAATGTAATAAAGTACAAAAACATAGTTGCACTCACCTGTGTAAAAAGCTCTCCTTGGCTAATTCAATTTGTAATGTACCTCCTTTCCATTTGGATTTGTTCAAAACTGTGACACCTGAATGAAAATAAAACATTCACTTCTATGCAATTCTTTTGTTCTCTTAAGTATAAAACATCAGTAAATGCATTTTATGGTCACATGTATAATTGTGCCCAATGGGTTAAATGACTTGCTAAATGGACCCAGCATAACTTTTGCAGAGAACAAACTTAAATACAATTGTTCCCATTGTTCCATTCGTTCATTTTCATAACTGATTAATTTAATTCAGGGTCACAGGAAGCCGAGCCTGACTGGCAGTACATAGCACAGGGCAGAAACCAACCCTAGACAGGGTGACAAACCATCGCAGGGCACATGTGCACTTTAAAGACACTAACTGACCTAATGCATGACTTTGGAATGCTTGAGGAAACCAATGCATACATGGGGAAAACATGCAAACTCCAAACAGACGGACTCAGACTGATGACAGTGCTAAATACTGCACCAGCATAGCCCCCACAACCCTAATGTTAGTCTGTAGCCAGTACATGTTCAGACCTGTCTGAAGTTTGCCAGAGAGCATATGAATGATCCAGAAGAGGATTGGGAGAATATCAGATGAAACCAAAATAGAACTATTTGGTAAAAACTCAGTGTTTGGAGGAAGAAGAATGCTAAGCTGCTTCCAAAAAACACCATACCTACTGTGAAGCATGGGGGTGGAAACATCATGCTTTGGGGCTGGTTTTTTTGCAAAGGGGACAGAACGACTGATCAGTGTTAAGGGAAGAATGAACAGGGTCATGTATGGTGGGATTTTAAGCTAAAACCTCCTTCCATCAGTGAGAGCATTAAAGATGGAACGTGGCTGGGTCTTCCAACATGATAATGATCCCAAACACACCGCTCGGGCAACAAAGAAGTGGCTCCGTAAATAGCATTTACAGAAAATTTGTAGAGGGAGTTGAAAGTCTGTGTTGCCTAGCAACAGCCCCAAAACATCATTGCTCTAGAGGAGATCTGCCTGGAGGAATGGGCCAAAATCTCAGCTACAGTGTGTATAAACCTGGTGAAGGCTTACAGGACAAGCTTGACCTCTGTTATTGACAACAAAGGTTATGTTACAAAATATTGAGTCAAAACTTTTATTATTGACCAAATGAATTCTTTTAAAAATCCTACAATGTGATTTCCTGGATTTTTTCCCCCTCATTTTGTCTACTTACGATAAAAATTACAGACCTCTCTCACTGAAATTAGGGGATATTTATTTCAAAATGAATTATTCCCATAACAAAATATACCCTTATTTTTGTGAGCAGTGTATAAACGTATTATATAGATCTTACTTTAATTCTTAAATATATCATCTAAGCCACTCTAGCAGGTCGGGTCCCTTTTTGTGTCTTGGTCCTCCCTGAGGATTAATTCTTATAGCATTTAGGGACTTTTTCCCTTTGCCACATTTTTTTGCCAATGTGGCCCAAAGCTTGCTCAGTTTGGGATTGGTGTTAAGAATACAATGACAATGCTACGTTGTAAAATGCACAACAAGTCATGCACTTTATGAACACAATGGCCCGGGAAGCACATGACTTTTGTTCCTGCCTTCCCTCCTTAAGACACTGCTGTATCAGTGCAGCACTCTGGTGCTTTTGTGCATCAGCCCTCTGCCCCATCCGAGCAACTTTCCAATACGTTTTAATCTGTATGCACTAAGATAAAGTGTGTTCCCTGCAGAGCTTGTTTAAACTCATTGTAGGATTGAAAACGACAAAACATGGCACATGACAGCACTTTTGCATAGGACTGTAGAATTAATATACGTACATTTTTTGTAGTCAGAATCGGAAATATTTATATTCACATAGCCGAACGTCTTCAGCGGTGTTCCTATAAGACACACACACAGACACACACACAGACACACACACACAGACACACACACACACAGACACACACACACACAGACACACACACACACAGACA
>JAUZSU010185878.1:0-12323 GCA_034780255.1 Parotocinclus maculicauda
TTCGGTACTTTAGGATTTGGTCCGAATACGCGGCTGGTCCCATTAACCGGTGGTCCTATTAACCGGAATCGACTGTACTTTGCTTTTAAACATTTCTATAATTTTCTCATGAATTTGTTAAAAACTATGTACCTTCTGACCATTTTCATTTACACAGACAGTAATAAACAGACTCTTAGCCAGAGCGACTCATAACTGAATCAGTTCAAGCAATTGTAGGTTAAGATCTTTGCTGAAGAACCCAGCAGTGACAGATGTGGGATTTGAATTCTGGACCATCTAGTCCACAGCCAGTGTTGCTGTGGCTTTCTCCAGATACTTTGTAATGTAATACTTTGTGTAAGCGAGCGACTGTGTGTACAAACCCTGCCCTGTGATGGACTGTTACCCTATCTAGGGTCGGTTCCATCCTTATTCCCTGTGTTGTCGGTTAGGCCCTGGCTCAGTTCCTCTGCATTATGTTTAAGGAAAGATATTTTGAACTCACCTAATCCCACAGCTGTGACAGTGTGCTCACTCCTTCTCCCACATGAGTACTAACAGTCCTTATCTTCTAACTGCCGGTAGGGTCACGATATGCTTGTTTGTCTCTTTTTACACCCAGGCTAATTTACTATGTGCTATCAGAGCAGACCCTGCCAGGCTGTTGCTCTGGAGGATGAGCAGAGGATGGAGGAGATAAGACCTTCAGATAGCCTTTAGCTTGTTAATCTGGAAGCACTTTCGAATCGGTAGTGAAATGTCACCCAAGATTAGGTTCAAACCAAAACAAGTCTATTCATTCCTTGTATAACGAAGTGACTTACGGGGCCGTGGTGCATTTTCGATTTCTGTTCCACGTCTTCAAGGAAACTTTAACAGTAAACGGTTAGGCATGGCCTATTTTACACGAGGGGTGATCTTTGCCAAGACGAAATTCGCTGGCACATTTAGGGGACTGTAAAAGCATACTTTAAAGGTCCTTTGTGGTACGAATATCATTTTTACCCAGATGATCTTGAAAACAAAACTCATAAATCCAGGAACAGACAGCCGAGTCTGGGTTAGAGAGGGAATTTACAAAGTGAACCCAAAATTGAATAGGTATTCCATTTCCTTCTGAATGGACTTTAACATTTAATCGGCAGGTGAACTTTAGCAGACAGCCTGCATTTCTCTGGTGGAAGAACATCCAATATAACTTTAGGTTCATATCACAGCAAACTAGACAAGAAAGAATCTTAATACATGACAGAGAGCTGTTTTTGAGATGCTTGCTTAAGCAGCCAGGTCTTTTGCTTGACAGTTCGTTGTATTTATTTAGTGCAAAAATAATCTGCAAATTGCAAAAGTCTGCAATAAAAAGTCTAATAGGACGTATCAGATATAAGCAGATAATCGTAGAAGTCAATTAAATGAATGTAAAGTATTTATCAGACCAATTCTCCTCATGATTGCTGTTTTATTAACTTTATTAAGCAGCATGTTCCCTGCCATGTACTTACTAATACTTACGGCAATTTGGCCGATTTAATACAACAATTTGGATATTTGGCTCTTCAAGTCTTTACCTGTAAATACACTCAAATGTTTTTGTCAGTATTGGATGACGAAATGCAGACCGAAGAAAATCAAAACAAATCGGCTCTCAAAGAACACACAGACTGACTTTATTGCCAACATTACCTAATAAATCTGCCCTCAATCTGTCGTACCTGCTTTGTAAGATGACAAATGGATCTCCTAGCACCAGCCACCATCCAAGCGAGATTCAATTTAAAGCGTGTGATCCTGGACGATGACAGCACACATAAATTTTTAGGGTTATCACTCTGGAATATTCCTCTTAGCTTTAACACATCTGCCGAAGTGTAGAAAGCGTACTGTGGCTGCCCTACAGAAATAAACCAGACTTTGCCCTGACAATTTTTTATTTCAATTTACACATAACTGCGCAACAATAGCCTAGGGATCTAAAATAGAATTTAGATACTGCACTGACAGTGAAGCGTGTCTAATAAACAAACAAAAAAAAGATTTAACATCACAATCGAATTTAATTTGTTCTGCTTTTCAAGCGATCAAGCTTTATGTCACCTTATGTAGCCTTTATGAAGTCATTATAGAGAAATAATCAACACCTCTTTGGTCTGATTAATCACTTTTTACACACAAACTTTTTTCTCAAACCAATTACCCCTTTAGCAGACATTTTCTCAGGCAAATATAGCCCAGTTTATGCATTTTATGGCTCAGTTATGGCAATGGCAAATGCATTGTGGGCCAAATTTGGCTCGACTGGGGCCAGCCACAATAAAGTACATCACAACATTCGGACTCAGGACTGCATGTGGCCTACGTGTAATCTACCATTGATAATGTTTGTGCAGGATTTGCATTTTAAGCCAAGTATGGCCCCTTGGGTGCAGTTTTGGCTGTGTTTTGGCAGCCATATTCAGTTGAGGTCATCGTTGTCATTCCGTAGCAGTATGTGGGCCATGGGAAAAGGCAGGTTTGGCCCAAAACTCGGTTGCTATAAGGGTAGCTTTTAGATAGTATTATATTTTTTACCTGGACTTTTTTTACTGATTTGGACATTATACACAATGCACATTGCACTGTCCATCGGTGAGGTTCTGTTTCACAACACGGAGTGTATGGGGACCTTGAGAATTCAGTCGGAGGCTTATTTACTTTCGCCGAGACTGTTCTGTATCACTAAACACGGTGCAAAAATATAGTCTTGGGACATTAGAAGAGATTTATGGAATCCTGAACACACACACATATACACAGTAGGAGATCAAGCACTAAAAAACACTCCTCCGTCTCTAAGTCAAGGCTAGAAAACCTAAGTAGATAACGTTCCCCCTGATACACACGTACTGTATGGATATACCTTTGACACTTCCACACACACGAGCATGCCTCCAGAAGTGCAAACATATCCCATATTTATAATCACTGTTTTGAGAATTGGAGCCAGCCATACTGTGAAGTGTTTAGTACAAGTTTGGGCTGGGGTGGGGTGGGGGGACTGGGTTTGGGTGTCAGACAGACCTCTTCTTCCTCTCAGAACAATTCTATGGGGGATTCGGGCCGTGTAAAAAGGGCCTGCCTCAAAAACTGCAGAAGCCAGTAAGCTCTAGCAGACATGACGCTGACAGAGTGTTTATTTGGAGAATGACTTTGGTAGTCAGGCCGACATGATGGAGCTAGTGAAAACATGCCAAGCTGTGGTGTTCCTACATTAGGCTAACAGGTGTGGACGTTTCGCCCTTTCTCCAGGAGAATATGCTTCACAGCTGGACCAACCTCTGTGTTTCTGCTGTGTGTTGGGGGGTCTAAAGTAAGCCAATTTACCTATATTACGTTGTGTCCGGCGCCACGATGGCTCCCATGCTTGTGTTGCTTAATGCTGGTTTATCGTTGCCATTTTGAGATTGCAAATTAAGGAAATGCATCTGTTGACGGCCAGCCAAACAGCCGAAGACAAATCGCACTATAAATACACTTACTGACAAAAATGCACCAAGAAGGAGTTGTTGTGATTGAATAAAACGTTAGATTTGTGAGTTTAAAGATCAAATATGTACGTGATTACAATATTTTATTATTATATATGCCCACCCAATAGGTCAAAACTATCCTCCTGCTTCTCTCAATCCAATGATCTTGTACGCAATGTCTGTCAAGAACACTACCCAAAAATAATTTCTGAGAACCTTTTTATAGACAGCAGGGGAAACACTTTTACACCTTCTCGCGGATGTTTAATCAGGCCACAGCTGTAATCGTTTACATATCTGCCTATGACATCACTATGACATCATCTGAGTATGTATAATATCTCGAAAGGTCACTTATTTGACAAGACTTGGCACCCTCTTTTAAACAGCATGAGGAACATGGATACACACCCAGCTAAGTTGTACAGTGTATTTATAAAAGCATCTTGGTGCAGCTCTGGTAGCTCTGTGATAAGAGGACAAGTTTAGTCCTTTAGTCAAATCGTTAAACTCGCAGTGGCAACGTTTACTGCACTTTTACAAAGTCACCCTTTAATGTTGTTTTCTGTGGGACATCGCGTTTAATTGGGCACATCCAAGATCAGCAATACCAGAGAAAGGCACTGGCTGTTACCATGTTAGTCCAGTACTCCTTCGGTGATTTTTATGACCACTGTTATAGCATTTACATGTGTATGTAGAAACCATGCTGACCATGAAACGTGACAAAAAACATAGACGTGTTTTTAGTCTAGGGAAAAGTATCTGATGATAAAATCGAACTTTGTTTCGGGATGTTCTGACAAAAGCCTACATTGAGCTCCAACATTACCCTGGAATCACATTTTAGGATCTTCACCAAAAACAACGTTCTGTACAAAGATACTGTATGGCACAAAACGTTTTGTATAAAAGCTGAACTTTGCGAAATACACCTCAAACAAACGAATTAATGCATTTAAATGAATGGAATAATATTTTCCAGATCAAGTAGACAAATCACCCTGTAAGAACCTTGTAATTTGAAATAACCTAGTTTAACTAAGGAAAGTAGTCTGTAGTTAAAAGCGCTTACAGACCATAACAAGCTTTTGGCTCATTGTAAGAAAACATGGCTCCAACAATAAATCATAAATCATACGTCATAAAATCTGCACTGGTCACTGGATATTTTGTCTGGTGGTTCTGATGAAACATATAAAGATTGATCCACTTATTTGTGCTACAGGGATTCAAATCGGGTAAAGAAAGTGCCAATCATTACCTTAACAGTCAATGCACAGGTGTACATGATAATCTCGGGCAGTTTTCTCATTCTATTAGCAGAGAATAGTTTGGCAAAGAGTGTTTAAGCTATTTCTTAGGAATATTAACTTATCATACAGGCAGCAATTTGTTTTCACATGTCCTGCCACTGATGCCTTTGTGTTGTGATCTTCTATAGTGATGAATCCAGGTTCTGTTTGAGCTCCAATGATAGTCAGGTTGGATTATGGAGCGACACACTGCCCTAACTCCTTATGTAATGGACATCTGTGGACAAATGTGACATAGGTTACCATACGGCACTTGTTTTCCTCCAATGCCCAACCATATTTAATCCGAGCTAGAATTGGCCTAACTGGGTATCTGCTAGCTTTCATTCATCTCCGATGTCCTAAAACATTTCTGCCGCACCCTAAGTAGCTTTAATGTAAGCAAACCAACAGACTTGCACGCTTTTAGTGTTATTACAGTAGGGTGGCTCACATATTAAAGCATAAGCTCATGTCTCCAAGGCTTTGACGTAAACAGTGGTCATTTGATTTGGTGCGTTTGTTCAAGTTCACTTGACTTCGTCTCAAACGGTTCACTGCCCAACTGGAAACATTGCACGGGACAAATTTAACACAGTTTATGTACAGTATTATTTTCTGGAAACCCATATAAACAAGAGCCAAAGTGGATCGGTCAACGTGTTCATTCGTTTGGCCAAATAAAACAAAAAGTGATCTGTAATTCATCCAGAATTTCTTTCACAGACATTTCAGCACTCGGGTTTATATTAGCATTAATATTAATGTGTTAATATCTGCTGACTTAAGTGTTTCTTATATATATATATATATATATATATCTGCAGAGTCAAGCTGGTCCCGTTTCAGCTCCTAAAAGAATACTCTTATGAAATGCTGTAGCTAGATTTTGGCAGAGACGTCCCAGCACTCACTCAAACATCTGTTACAATTGACCTTGGCAAACATCTTGGCTGGACAGGCTGCAACTGTTATTTCTCTCTTTTCGTTTTACTTTTGGTAACAAGGAATATTGACTTGAACAAGCAAATACTTGACTCCCAGATCCAGTTCAGTGGCAGCTTGTGCACATTAAACACCCTGTTTAATAGATAATCACACTGAACAATCCCTTTAAACCTGGCACACGATCAAAACTCATACAGGGGACTGAGGTTGGGCAAACTGAATGGGTTTGTTTCATTCAGTCTTAAATATGGAACTAGAGGCCGAGCCATTGAAATTGGAGTGTGACTGACTTCCAGTGAAGACAGCTATGGAGCCAGTAGATCGGTAGACTGCTGATGGAATTTTTCCCCACCTCTTGCCTCCAGGGCAACTGAAACATCATTCTGTCTGAGTACAGCCAGTTACTGAATCTGACATGTAAAAAAAAAGTTGACTTTATGCACAGGAATCTTGCGGTAAGGGATTTGTCATTGGATTCCACAGTGTTTCCTGACTGTGTGTTCTCTTGTCATTGGGAAAATGGGTTTCGTAAAGCAGATGTACAGCAAGTGGGCCTTAAATTTCATCCAAACTTCATCCAGACTCACTTGCTATACACTGACCTAACAGGCATGCATGCTGTATACTATACAGTATACACTATACACAGAATTTTATCGGTTGAACTAACAATATAGAAGAGTCAAACAACAGAGGACAAAAGGGAAAGCAGCTTTACAATTTTGGATTATCTTTTCATATCTAATCCCAAATTGAGCACGCCCAGGGCAACAGTGGAAAGGAAAAAACCCTAAACATTATAAGGAAGAAACCTTGAGGGGACCAAGACCAAAAGAGAGCCATCCTATATGGGTGGCTTAGTTAATATAAACTAATTAATCTAGTCAAATAAGCTTGTAGTAATAGTTCAAAAACAGAAACTAAGTAAATATGAACAGATGAAATATGGAATATAAGCATCATTAAGTCCAGTCCACAGAATCGCTGCAGGATCCTGCATTCTTGCCGGGAAAGAACCTTGGCTTTGCTCCAACCTAGCAGTAGCTCATCTATTTTTGCACAGTTTGTGTTATTCACCCTCTAATCTTTCATCGGTGCTCACAGGAGGCTGCCTACAGGATACTGGTGGCTGGACTTTTTTGGTTAGTAAACTATTTTCAGCCCATCTATCAAAATGCATCTTTGGTGGTTACATAAGAGTTATGGTTTTAAGTTGATGACCCTTACAAGAAGACCAGGTTTGTGTAACCCTGCATATTGTTCTGCTTATTATGCCTAAAGCTTAACGACGTGACAAAATGATAGTTGAAGATTCGTGGAACGCAAGCAGCTGGTGACAACTGAGACTGAACGAGGCAGATGAAGATACCAACTTGCACGAACCGGATGGGAAAAATGACACTGATTGTCAGGAGGATATGGACTGGAAAGCAAATGAAAATAAATAATGGTAAGATTTGTGGTGTCTAGTTTCTGTTTCTTGTCTCTTTCCATGTCTTGCATGTTCCGTGTTAGCCTTACCTGTTCATGCAGGTTGGCAACCTCAGTTTCTACACTGACATTGATGGATAGTTCAGAGCTTTATAACATAATTTCAGTGCCCACCCTTCAGTACCAACTGATAAGTAGCTAGGAATGCAGCAGTGCTAACACTTTTCTATAATTTTTCTTTGGGATAACCATGCTCAAGAGTCATATTACATTAAAAAGAACTGGCTGCTCCATGAGCATTTTGTTCCAAAGCAGATACTTCTGGTGCAGAAACCACTCGTTGACCCATAAAATCTGTCAAAAATTTTGATTGATGACACTTTGCGAAAACAAAAAGCATAAACAAAGCATACGATGGATGATCATGTTTGCAGAAATAAATTGATTCTGAGTTTCCAAGGAAGACGTTGTTGTTGGTCCACGAATCAGATAAGTCATCACTGATGTGGACCTTGCTGTGAAGATCTGCTAGCAGGTCACTTAAGGATGCTGTTGAGAACTTTCTAGGTACCAAACTACACACAACTTGATTAGAAAAAACTGCAAAGAGCAACATCATTAAAAAATTCTTTGCACACCCAAACTTCTTCCCTGATGATGTCACTGGGCATTTGGTCGCAAGGTTTAAAAGGCCGTATCAGGGAAAGTGGAATAGAGTAATGCTGAGTAATGATGAGT
Source organism: Parotocinclus maculicauda (assembly GCA_034780255.1). Classification (NCBI taxonomy): domain Eukaryota; kingdom Metazoa; phylum Chordata; class Actinopteri; order Siluriformes; family Loricariidae; genus Parotocinclus; species Parotocinclus maculicauda. The sequence goes on from JAUZSU010185878.1 coordinate 7,901, forward strand.
GTTGCTTTTTATTGACATAAGAGGCACCAGATGCTCAGTACAAATGAAAATAAGGTCAGATGAAATAACACAATGTGAGCATCGTTATTCAATGAAACATCATGTGCTTTAGTGGGATTAAAATCATTGTTTTTGTCCAATTTCCTACAAACCTAAAATATGTTTTGTGTTTAGCTTGACATTGTTTATCATAATCTCACATTTCTTAGGAAATAAAACTATGAAAAAAGCAGTGACCTCAGTGATTTATCCCATGCTGAAGTGACCGACAATGAACATTTCTCCAACGTCCAACGTGTTAATTTTGGGCTGACATTTCAGTTACCTCCTGAGATCATGTCCCAGATCTTACCTTTTTAATAAAATATAGTACACAGCAGTGACATTACAGGGCTTAAAGTGAGTACCTTTGCACAAGTATTGAGCCCTTTTGATTTGTACGCATCCCTGTGATATAAAGATTACATCATACATTAACCAATAATATGCAAAGAAAAAATACAGTAGCCTATATTAATTGTTTGAGGTTTGTACTTTATTTGTGAAATATACAGCTCTAAAAAAAAAAAAAACACTGAAATATGATTAGTTTTTCTGCTTTTACTATTGTGGGTTCCATATGTGTAATCACATTTATTGCATTCTTTAAATTACCGCTATTTTTCTTTAATAAACACATTTATTTGCAGCAATTGCAGCGAACCCAGAACATATATTTGTTATAAATGACATCTGGTCAAAATATAAGATTACGCAGTGTTCTCAGACCTCGATTAGTAATATACATAATACAAAGAACCATTCATATTTAGAAAAACTATTCTACAATTTTAACATATTAGTTAGGAGTATTATAAGGAGTCATTTTAAATTTAAATATTTTAACCACAGCTTTTATGTGCCTTATGTTTTTACTTAATAAAAACGATTTTGTTCAGATGATCACCTAATCAGTATCTCATGAAGCAGAACTAGGTGTGTCTGTGTTGGAATTCATCAGATCCTGTAATGGATTTAGTGCTGTACATGTAAATACGTTGATTTATAGAAAAGCTTGAGTGGTTTCTTAATTTCTTCCAGAGTTGTATGTTTCTATGTTTCTATGTCTTTATAATCTTTAACGCACATTTCAATATTTAGAAGAGTCTTGACTGCACACCACTGGTACACCATAAACAGAACGAATAAATACTGGCTCTCTGACTTGTAATACCACATTTGGTCTAATGGGAGCACTGTAGTTCCACTGATGTGAGCAGCTGCCCACAGCTCATAGGAGGAGGCATCCAGGCTAGATTAGTCAGACTGCATGATTAAAGTGTTCTCCTGGTTAATGTGCTTGTGAGGGTCAGAAGGTGTGACTGAAAAAAGCAATGATTATTTCACTGCTATAGCTGTATTACAGTCTGGATATTCCCATTTTAAATGTAGATGAAGGTCCCAACGTTTGAAAATGTGTAAAGCCTCTGTTAGATCTATTAAGGTAAACCAAATCCATGTGCTTGTAATTTGTGAAAACCACCAAGCAAAATGGTTGTAATTTGGTGAAAACCACCAGACAGCTGCACTTCAGTTGTGTGTATATTTTCCTAGTTCCTCTCACACATTATGTTCGACTTACTTATCCATTGCTGTCTTGGCTAGTTTTCCATTGTAAACAGGTTAGGGACATATTTTGGAGACAAGCTAGAAAAGTTTAACATTAAAAAAAATATATTTTTTATGCAGTCACACATACTAACATTTTGGATTAGTCGTTTTGAGTTGATTTGAATTACAGTATGGAGCATATATACTCTTAGACTGTGTTAAACCAAAGTAAAACTGTTCTCTGATTCTGCATGGTGTCAGAGGTTATCTTAACTGTCTAAGCTTAATGATGTCACGGATAGCCTTTCTCTCTCTCAAAGTGTCTGATATAATCCTGTTCAAACAAACAGGAACATGAGCGCATTTCGACATGGACAAACATAAAGCACCGCTGCATTTTAGCTTCGAAAAAACCCTCTATAGCTACGTCTTAAACGATGTGATTTAAATGCAGTTTAGTCTAGGCCTTAAGAATCATGAGCCAGGTCATATCAGACGATAACCTGACTCAAACATGTGGGAACTGGAATGGAAAAACTGCGTCTGTGGATTCTGTCCAGAAGGGGAGTCATGGTATTATAAGGACTTTGAACAGTGGTTAGCATTAGCTTCTTTATATTTCAGTTGGGGTTTGCTTACTGGCGTATTGTCCATCAGGTTGGACCTGTCTGGATGTAATTATCTTCAGTTCATAAAGATTTTCCTTCTGCGGAACATTATGGGAACCTATGACTTACCATGTTGGAATTGCTCATAGGCTAATGGGTTTGTGACATGGGGAAAAGAAAAGGGCCAAAATACTGGAAAAATACATGTATATTACGGTAATAAAGAGCACATAGAGGCCAAAATGTCACTTTGAAAAAAATGGTTTATGACAATATGATAAATGTGAAAAAATTATAAATAAATGTAAGTCAAATGTTATGGGGAACATTCATTCATTCATCATCTTAATCCTGATCAGGGTTGCCAGGCAGGGACGACTCTGGACAGGGTAACAATCCATCATAGGGCATGTGCACTCACACGTTGGGGGACTTTAGAAACACCAATTAACCCAACAAACATGTTTTTGAAATGTAGGAGAAAAATCTTTCAGGCAGAGTCTGAGATCGGGATCGAATCAGGAATGCTGGAGCTATGCCATGGTGACGCCCATTATGGGGAACATACCAAATATTATAACACTTAATCAAAGGACCTACTTAAACCCAAAGAACTACAGTGCCTCAATACCCAACCTCTTAATTATTCACAAAATCACAGCAATGTATACAGTATACAATGTTTGTTTGGTTTATTTGTTTTATTGAACATTGCATCAGCGTTTAATGGCCATTCAGGACAGGACGTCTTAAGAATGTGGGAGGAAACCTTGCATAAAACTGACTCAGACACAGGGAGGACATGCAATCTCCACACAGGAGTTCAAGGTTGGGACTGAACTGGTTATCTCTGGAGCTGTGAGGCCACTACGCTTACAACTGGGCAGCCCTCGGGTAATGCCAATCCTTAACCCAATACAGGAATCACTAGCTAGCTTTATTCGTTATCATTATAAACTCATTATATATGAACTAAATATGGATTTTTGGATATTAATAATAAAGCTGAAGTGCCTCAAGAAAGTATCTGGAGTTTTAAAGCTGTCAGAATGGGAAAGGAATCCCAACAAAAAAGCCAACCATGCCCGTAAGATCCCTAAACAGGCCTGAGGGCATCACTGGGAATCAAACCTCCTTGCGTCTTTGCGTTGGTGGAGTAACGCTTACACAGTCAAAGTATTGTTAGTGTACAGGTGTGAATAATACTGTTCCTTCTTCCATTTGTTTGACTAACTTATGGTTTGATCTCACCTGCGTAGGTGGCTAAATGTGCTGACACGTCGACTGTGTGCCATATTCCAGTCTTATGCATCAGCAGGAAGTTGGAGAAAACCTCTGTAATCTTCTCTCATGGAACCAAGACCCTGTCATTTGGCTCTTCACTCATCTCCATTAAAGCATGTGATGTCCTGATGGCCTAAGCTATTGTTCTTAGCTACTAAAGCACTAGTAAGTGATTTGCATTCTGACATTGTGACTTTGGATACGGGCCGTTTTCACCAGCATATTACACCTACTAATTTAATTAAATATCAGTGTTGTGCGGGAGTAATTATTTCATAAATATTTCATCGACAAAGCTTAACTTCACTTGCAGATGGCAGATTATCGGTAACGGTACACAGGCCACGGTTAAACACAGGAGATACAGTAAGGTCCAGGGCGCGAGACGAGAGACAAGTTAGCGTCCGTGGGTGTGACACAGTTATTCAGAAACCTATAAGATGCAGCACTAGTGAAGATTACGCTTAATTAGTGTTAATTAATGTTATGGTTAGAATATTTTATTATGGAGACTTTATCATATATGCAACTCCAAACATAAATAATAATGAACTGTAATCAACTTGTTGACGTCTTTGTTGCGTGAGCTATTCATACGCTTAGTATTAGCTTTCCCTGTTGATCTATCGGCCAAACCCAATGGCATTATTACCATAAGACTGAGGATTGTGTTAAGGAAATAAAACTGGATGTCATGTCATTGTATTTTAAGTCCATTTAAACCTGTTGGACATTGCAAAATCTATGCCAAACAGTTCCATTTACTTTGTGGTTCTACAGCAGTGTTCATTTCGTCAACGAACCTTTTTTCATGACGAAAACTAAACAAAAACTACTTACAACGATTAAAACTATGACAAAATTATTTGACACTTTCGTCAACGAATAAAAACGAGACGAAAATGTTCGGCATAGGTGACGTCCAATCAGAACTGAATTAG
>JAUZSU010185889.1:0-23982 GCA_034780255.1 Parotocinclus maculicauda
GCCCCGTCTTGTAACATAGGGCATGTTTGTTTAGTCGGACCAGCCGGTTATAAGGGCCAATTGCGTCCCGATGTTGTCCCATTAACCGGAATCTACTGTATTTTACTAGTTGTACTTGCTTCATAATGCATTTAATGTAGGGCTATCAAATAATTTTATGTATTAAAAAAAAAATCTTGTGTTAATTACATTTTTGCTCACTAGTTTGACACTAAAGAAATAGTTCTTTCATCAAATAGCACTGCATGGCTTTTAGACGATATAAGCTTCGGGTGGTGCAGTTTTGACTTTTAATAATAATTTAATTTAATAATGTTATTTTTTTATCATGTCTTGTCTTGTTTATTGAGACTCTGATGGAGGGCTGCCAGGGCATTACGTACCAAGAAGAGCGTTTTCATGCAAATGATTATTTTTGTAATTAACTTTTAAGAAACAGCATGTAGAGGCCGTTATATCCTGTGGCAGGCGACAGATTGATGTGTTTATATTCTGTTCCAATTCAGTTCCATGGTTTTTTCTGAGAACACAGGATGCAGACGTAAACATTTCCTGGTCCCTGCGGTGCTAGACCCCTGTGCCAACTGAGCACCATGATTTTGTTGTAGAATATAATTAGTGAATAGGTGACGCATCTTTGGATATTACCCATAGCTATGCCTGCTTCAATAGGTCAAGCAGTAAAAATGTAAAGAACAGCTTTCAAATAAATTTCAGTGTAAACATATTATGGCGTTAATGTATTTGTTACTTAGACAGCCATAATCTAAGGTCTGTTTGTTCTGTAAAAGACAGTTTACTTAAGTTATTGTTTGAGTATTTTAATAATGAGTTGTATTTCATATTTCAGGAGGAAAAAGCAAAGGCCTACAAAAAAGAGAAGCTAAAAGAGAAAAAAAGGAAGGCGGAGGAAGACCTTAATTTTGAAGAGGATGATGAAATGGCTGCTGTAATGGGATTTTCAGGGTTTGGTTCATCCAAAAAAGGCCACTAAATACAAACTCCACTGTCCTTACTCATAGTAAACTGTTCCCTCACAGTTCTTACACAATGGAGGACGACTTATCCAGTTGCAAACCCTAACTTTCAACACACAATGAAAGAACTCTTAAAAGATCCAACTACTTTTTCTTCACATTTTCACTCAACAAAAATAAGGCTAGTGTTTCTGTAAACATATCATTTTTGATATTCTACTTAGTGTGTCATTAGTTTGGGGTTTAAAGACTAAACAAAAACTCTATGGCAAGATAAAGCATAAAGATTCATTGACATGACATGAAGGGTATAGATGCTGTAGGTTGCCACAGAGTGAAATGTTTTGTGTTTTGTTTCATTGCTGATAATTGAATGTTCTTTCCTGTGCGTCATGTTATTTTACATTAAAACATTTTACTTTAAATATAATTTCCCATACTGTCCTCCCATCCCTGAGACACCTGTGCATCCTCTGAACACAAACTGATTATGTTTATGTCAATTTAAAAGTTGTTTAAACATACACTTATCCCGGCCACAGGTGAATGTCAGGTAATTTATTTGAGAATTCAATAAGCACAGACACGGGGCTCTCTGGAACATGTACCTAAGTTTCAAACAAAGGCACGCATGACCTGCCGTTTCCTCCTAATCACCAAAGCAGCCCAATGAAATTAGACTGTGGTGGTCCAGAATCAACAATTGTTTGGAGACTCAACCTCAGTATTCCCCCATATCTTAAACCGATATGCTGGGCAAACAAGTCTAATCCATGGTGACCCAAATTCAGGCCCTACAGGACTTTAAAATCTGCTGCTAACATCTTGGTACCAGACACAGCAGGATACGTTTAGAGATTGTGTGAGTCCTTGTTTGTGTGTGTGTGAGTGGTTATCCTGGTCAAGGTTTTGTGTGTGTCCTGAGATGATAAACTTGTGTGATGGAAAGGGTGCAACTTCATGGCAGTGCTGGGTTACTTTTGCTGATCCCAAGAGAGGTCCAGTCACAGCTTTGTGGCACTTGACCTGGCTGGAAGGTACAAACAGGAATTGAGCTCAGGTCATCATGATTGTGGATGCGTGAATATTAGGTATGGGGTAATAAGTACACTGCTAACAAAAATTAGGGGGCATTTCATTATGGGAAATTATATTCTGAAATGTGAACAGTGTATTTGTTCCCAGCAAGAGTTAATTCATTTTATATTGTTACTTTGATAGACAGTGCTCCCCTTTCACCTTTAGATGGCGCTGTTATATACTAAATGGTGCTCATTTGACTAGCACTGTTACCCAAAAGAGTAAAGGGCTTCAGTACAGAATTACAATTCAAGCAATTGTAGGTTAACGAAACCAACAGTTTCAGCATTTAAATGACAGAGGTGAGATTTAAACCCTAAACCGCCTCCCTCATCCATAGTCCAGTACCTTAACTGCTAAGCATTCCAAAGTTTGTATCTAATACAGATATTTGAAACTGGAAAATAAAGGATCATCATTCAAGTCAGTTAGCTGGGCATGATATAAAAGGGTTATTTAATTGTTTAATGAATTCCCTGGTAAGCTGAAGAACTGCTCAGATACAAACTATTCTGATGTGCTGCACTTGTTTGGCTGGTTCTATCATTTTCATTTGCAGGAGGAAAACCACAATAGCTGAGACCACTCTATCTATTAGGTAAAGATCAGATAAAAATCGTTGTGTCTGGGTCTTGGTTGCATTGCAAAGTTAAAAGCGTCGTAATAATTATGAGCTATTGGTTTGAAACCTTTGTTTTCTGAGTAGTTCTAAATTCCTTGTTTAGAATGCATGACTAGTTTACTGGACGTGGATTAAGCCTAGTCTAAACCTTAATAGATCTTTAATGAATAATCTTGGTCCAGGAAAATGCAGTCCAGCATTAGGTTTAATCTGTGTCTGTAAAATACCATGAATGTACTCCAAATATATTTTATATGCAGACATGATGTAATACCTAGTATTATAATTATTATTATTATGATGTACGTGTTGTAATGCTTTTAAGGTTTTTCCCCACTTCAGTCTCTTATTTACCCGACTCCTTTTGGGGATGGGGAGGAGAAGAGAACTGGCTTTGCCACTCTGACTGATGGGAGAGACAGGAACGTAAATAACACTGCTCAGTATGAGGAAGCTGTGCTTTTCTCTGAATTGCTATTCCAAGGGTAAATACACATTACGTAAGTATGAAGCCAGTGCAGTGAAGAATGTAAAATTTGAAAAGTGCAACAGTTTGAAACACACTAGTAAATGACAGGAAACACTTTTATGAATAAATGCCTGCAAACATGTAAATGGAGAAAAAAGAATCTATTTCTAGGTTACAGAAAAGGAAGTCTAGTTGCGTTATACATGTGTGATGTCATGTTAAAAGACGCGTTGCCTGACACCCACAGAGCTCTAACTTTTAAGAAGCTCCTTTAGTTGCCAGGAAGTGGAAATACTCAAGCTATTATGAGAAACATGAGCTTAAAGTTAACGCCATGTGCAAGCTTTGGATTTCACTATTGGTTATAAATCTAGAAAGAGATGAACTGTATCGCTCAAAGTTGAGCAATTACCATCAGTAGATCGCAGGCCTGGAGGGGAAAAACCGAGAAGTTGGAATTTCCAGGTGTGGGTATAAAAAGCCTTTGGTTGCTAAGATATTTGAATTTAGCAACCGATAGACGGTTGTTCAGGTCTCAAGAATTTAGTGTGAATATAAACATACTTCATCAAAAAGCTTTCACAATGTATTCAACCTTGTATAGAATATAGACTTCATATGAAAGTTGAAACACAATAATATTGAATAAGAATCTTTCATAGGCCCTCTGATCCCTGCTGTGCACACAGGCATAACTGAATTGGAAAAAAAAAGTTGGACTCTGGAGCCCAGATGAGCCCAGGTATGTTGCTACAACTGGCATTGTTCTTCTAAATGTGCTTTGCACTAGATTGGAACATGTCTATGATGTGAGCTTCTGATGTTAGACAATAAGCCATGGCTCACAATGAACTAAAGTGAATTTTCATGATGTCTGAGTGGTGAGTCAAGTTCTCTATAAACTTTAAGGACATCCTAAAGCAGAAGATCGACTTGCTGGAAGCAGAATCCTCTTAACTGTGTGATCTTGAGAATCATTGGGGTATCAGTACAGCCCGTTCTATTGTCACTGTTTGTCTATGGAGAATCCAGAAATGATTTAGGTTATGTTACAATTGAGTGCTGCTGAAATACCAACGTCAACAAACCATTGTTCATATAGTGTACAGTCGATTCCGGTTAATCAGACCACATCGGGACGCGATGATTTTGGTCCTAATAAACGGCTGGTCCGATTAAACAAACATTCCCTATGTTACAAGATGGGACGTGCTATGTAACATATTACATTTTTATTAAACCTTTATTGTGTGATTTACACGTATAGTGAACGTACAAACAAGAAGTACTGTTGCTTACGAACTTTATTAATTGAAAAATAAATTTCAAACTAGTTTTTCGAAACAATCTACAACACAATGTATAGGTACTCAGCATGCAAAGTATAATACTGTAAAAAACAAGTTCTTACTAAATTCCAGTCAACGTTTGAAGAACTTATCCAGTGTGATCTGACATGCTTTTGCTGTGGCTAAGTGGCGACTTGTGGCTTTTTTTGTAGTAAATGGAAATGTTAGGCAAAGACCTGTAGTAGAGGGCTAACATTACACATATATATTAGGATTTGTTTCGGTACTTTAGAATTTGGTCCGAATAAGCGGCTGGTCCCATTAACCGGTGGTCCTATTAACCGGGTTCAACTGTATTTTATATACTTATATTTTATATAGCTACTTAACCATAATTAAAATGTTAACATTTAAATTGTTGTCTTAATATAAATGTTAATTTTAATGCTCTTTTCTTTAGAGTGTGGATATTATCACAGCGATGACCACATGAGAAACCCATAGTTAGAACCATGTCCAAAATGGCATCTTTACTACTATTCCCTACATATTATAGAGTGCACAATTAGTCTGAAATCAGGAAAACAAGTGAGAGTTATATAGTCCTCATGTGGCTTTGTTAAACACTGTGCAGTTTAACAGCATGTGCTACAGATGGGATAAAAGCTTGCACATGCTCCATGTAATAATTAGTAATTACTGTGTTGTGTTACTTTAACTGCACTTGCATGGCTGTGTAGTGCTTTTACATGGAAAATGTCTTTAGCATCAAATAGTAGAAATAAATAAATGCAATTAATTGTGATTAACATTACAGAATTCATGTGAGTAACGGCAGTACTTTCTACAGTGGTACCTCGGATTTTAAAAGCTTCTTTATTCGAACAATTAGGACATCAAATGATCCGTTTGTGAAAAAAAGAGTTCTGACTCAGAACATATGAGACAGCCTCAGGAAGTGTCTGAAATGAACTGGATTCCAAATTCTAACAAATGAGAATTTGAATAGCCTCAAGAACCGATTCAAATTCCAAGGTTCTAGTTAATATAACTAACATGATATATGGAGGCATTTGCAGACTTACCTTTAAGTCAATAATCTGGACAGCGTAGAGTAAAACGTTGCCATGCTTGGTCTTTGTGGATAGATCCATCACGGCTTTCAGTTCATCCTCCTTTTTCAGTTGAGATGCCTCTTCTGAGAAGTATAAACAGACCTAAAAGAAGAAGATACATATAGGTCAATTTCCTGTAAAACATCAGTGTTTAGGGATTTACATGGACATTTATAGCATTTAGCAGAAACCCTTATCCAGAAACTCATACAGCCTTAAAATTCAAGCAATGCTGAGTTAAGGGTCTTACTTAAGGACCCAACTGTGGCAGCTTGGCAGAGGTGGGATTTGAACCCTAGACCATCAGGCCCACAAATCAGTACCTTAACCACTAGGCTACCACAGTCCCATCTGGATGTACTGAGAAAACAGGTTTACCCAAAACACACTTAGAACGGAGGTGTAAAGCAGTTATTGGGGCATGATATAAGTATAAAATCTAACAATAACACCTAATAAATGTAACGTGGGTGCACACGGAGTGGACACAGACCCAGACCCCACCCAAAGGAGTCCTTTCTCTAGTCATTGTCAATTTTAGCAGTTGCACTAACCATATATACTGCTCACAAAAATTATGGGATCCTTTTAATATGCACAATTTTTTAAAGCAGTGTAGTACTGTGCAAAGGTATTAGACCACCATTAGATTTGTTGTTTTAGCACTGAGATAATGAGCATATATAGTATTTCCAAGTCTTTATTAGAATTCAACTAAAAAAAACTGTAAATATGAGTGGCTCAGACACAGCAGTGCTGCTGGAATATTTAAACAATTCAACGTCACTGCTGGGCTGAAAATAGTCCACCTATCAAAAACGTCCAGCCACTAGCATACTGTATGCAGCATCATGTGAGCACTGATGAAAGAATATAAGACAAAATGCAAAACGAACAAGCTCCTGGTAGAGTGAACACAGTGTTTCTAAACTCCAGCAGCCCTGTTGTGTCAGATCCACTCATGCCAGAAAGACACACAACAACACAACACACTACAGTCTGTAATTATGGAACTAAGTGCTTCTATATGAAAAGTGGAACTGATAATATGGGCAACAAGAATATAAAAAAGCAGGTGCAGTTAATAAAGTGATCGGCGAGCGCATGTGTTCTATTGCACCAGAGTCTCATTACATCTCGGTGTGGGAGCAGGCGCTGTGTGTGTCATGTATTAGAATAAGAATCCAACATAAGGAAAAGTCTTACTAAAGCTGTGCTTACATGGTTTGATCTAACATTCCAGCAATAGCAAATAAAAATAAATGCATTTTTTGGAAGCTTTGCAGTATCAACCACACATCACGATTATTCCCACAAAGAATGGCACCCATAAATTCACAACTTCGTGAATCATCTATCCGTTTCCAACAGTGCTACTCTTACTTGAGGATCTTCCACAAACTCCTCTTCAGCTCGCCTCACAGGTTCTCAGTGAGGTTTTATATAAACAGCCTGCAGTTTTTGCAGATGGCAAGCTCAGATGATTTATCCTTGGTCACTGAACCATTTTTGTGTGAATTTGGACACATGTTTTTGATCTTTGCCCTGCTGAAAGACTCAACCGCAACCCAGTTGTAGCTTCAGGACTGAGGCAGCCAGATAGAAAATCTCTAGGTACTTTGTGGAGTCTATAATGCCATGTATCCTAACAAGGTTCCCAATTCTTTTGGTAATAAAACAGACTTACATCATCGTAGATCTTCCACCATATTTAACAGTGGTTGATTAGGATATTTTTCTCTTTAACCACCTTTTGTTTGCCAAACCCAACTTGAGGATTTATAGGCAAAAAGCACTATTTTTGTCACATCTGAGCATTGAACTGGGTTCCAGCAAAAGTTTCAGTAGAGTCTAGAGAATTTCAGGCTCTTACTTTTGTGGTTAGACAAGTTTTTTAGAAGAGTAATTTTAAGTTCTTATAAAACAAATTTCCTCCAACTGAAGATTAGATTTCTTTCATACATGCAATGTGAGAGTAAGCCATTTAACCACAGCGAACCTTCTTCTTCATGGGTGCCAATAATTCTGGAACTGACTGTCAAAAACTGATTGAATGTACCGAAAGTGTTCAAAAAGGTCTAAGACTACTATTAAAAATGCTTCTATTGTACATTTTCATCAATTTAATTTGTCCATGCATTTATTATCCATTTAATCCTGGTCAGGGTCACGAGAAAGCCGGTGTGTAGTCAATCCATCGTAGGGCACATACACATTCACATGCTAAGGGCACTTTAGAAACACCAACTAACCTAACTTCACAAAGCCCAAGTCTGAGGTTGGGGTGGAACTTAGGACACTGGTGCTGTGAGGTAACCACAGTAACCGTTGTACCACCATGCCACCCGCAATTATGTGGACCAATTTAACACAAATAATAGTATTTGTTTTAACTACAAATAATAAACACAACAATGTTAACACATTTCAGAATTTATATGTATTTGGTTTGTTCTCCATTTGCATACCATAACGTCAGTGTGCACTCGAGTTACCATGGACTCAAGTTTGTGTAAAGTCTCATGATTTATGTTATCCCAGCATGATTTCACAATATTCCAAAGAGCATCTTTTGATGTTACTAAATGTGTGGCTTCAAGTGCCTCCATAAATGCTAGATAAGCTTTAGACCAGGTGTTTGTGGTAATCAGCACTCCTTGATTTTCTTTGCTCTTTAAGTAGTTATTACAAAGTTTCACAATGTGTTTTAGATTGTTACCCTCCTGTTACAATGAATTTTCTCCACAGAGACCCAACCAAGCATTTTCACTAGAGCTCTCAGAATTGTGCCCCTCACTGTACACACGAACAATTGATTTCAGACTTTTGTAAGTAAGCTTTAAGTAAACATGTTTTTGTTCCTTTCACAGCACAAGGAAACGTTAAAATTATTGGTATTGGTACAATGGTAATCCCACATGTGCTATAGATTTGGTATATATGCATTAGGATAAAACACTGAAGAATTCCTTTAAGGAAGGGAGTCACAGCCTGTGGGATAACAAACACTAAAAGCCTCATTGTTAAAAACGCATCCAGCGTCTGCTGATTGCACAAGGCAATCAGCGTCGGGGAAAGTCGTGTGATAACGTGCATTCCCACCAACACAACATTGACACAAATGTTTGCTGTGTCTAGACTGTAATCCATCTTCCTACAGAACAGATTTCAGCATGTACAGGGTATCCTTTTCCATTCAAAAAGTTGCCTGCTCATGTAAACAGAGGAACCACTTCAAAGACAGCAATTAAGTAGCTTAGTAAAGTTTCCACTGCACCCAAATTCAAGCTAAAAGTATGCACTAGGTCTTCTGCTTCTGTGAATTAACTACTATGCTATTTTTCCACAGTTTGTTTCACTGTTTGCTTCTTCCAAAAATGGAAGTAGATACATAACCGAATTCGAAATGATAAGCAATGACTAAGAGAGAAATCCTGAATGACAATGTCATCAAATACGGCTGTTTACTGCGGTTTTTGCCAACACCATGTAATCGATTAGCGTTCAAACTCGAGCCCTTTGGCTCCGTGAAGGAAAATCATACTTATTGGGTTGTAACAAAATCTGCTACACAATAACAAGCAAGCAAGCGCTCTTGCAAAACCACTGTGGTTAAGTCCAGTTTTTGGGGTTGCGTTAAAAATAAACTAAACAAAGTAGTTATTAAAATATGATATTGGCAAAAACAAACATGAAGTCCTAAATGAGGCAGTGATATGCTGACAAACCGAAGCCTTCTGTTCTCCTGGAGAGAAAATGCCTCTTCAGGCATTTCTTCCTATTTCAGTGTCAACAAGGTCAAGTGGTCAATCATGCTGCCAGCAGTCACACTAGAGGTACAACGTTTGAAATCGCATCTCCTTCAAGGCTCCAGTGATGACAAGCAGGTGCCAACCTAGCGAAAGCAAACTGACGCTTTTCACTTCAGATGGGGGTATAATGGTAGCGCGCACACACCCACTCGCATTCTGGAAGCGCTGATCGTACCGGCACGGCGCCGCACAATCACTGGTGCGTTGTGGTCTGTTGAGTTTTCCCGACACGTTAAGAGATCATTCCGAAATCACGCTGGAGATTGCATTAGGTTTCAAAGGGCTGCCATTTCACAAGATGAAGAGCGATTTGTTTAATGTTGGAATGCAAACAGTTCACTGTTTTTACAGCTATTATTGCAGCTACCATGCTTCATATAGGACTAGAAGCTCATACAGAAGTTACACTGTACAACACGGATACTATAACGGATTAATATCAAGTCAAAATGTAATTGCTTTTTTTTTTTAACACAACAGCACAACAAGTTTTCTCAACTCCCCATTTCTGTTGGTAAATGTGTTTCTTATAGCATGTGGTCTTTGTGTTTCGAGTTTGTTCAGCAGTCAAACTCCTGTGGTTGGAGACAAGAGTCAGCTGGTGGAAACAGCAGTTCTCGAGGACATGAGTACAAACCCTGTGATGGACTGGCATGCCATGAGTGCTTCCATATGTTCCTAAAACATTTCAGGATACCAGTACCCTAAAAAAGTGACCCTGACCAGAAACAAGAACACGGGCAGATATGAACAACAAAGAGAAACTTACCCACACAATAACCACTGGATATAGAAGTGCATGATTTGTCTCCTCAAAAAATTTCATCATCTCCTCCATTTCGGATAAACCTGCCCCATTGGCCTATAAATGAACACATTGTAATAAAGGTATTATGTTACATTTGTTCCCCAGCAAAATGTTTGTGTTTATTACTTCTTAAATGTGTTCTGATCTTCACTCATATCATAATAATAGATGAACATGTTCTGCCTAAGCTTACGTGCTTAATTTGTTTAATGGAAAGGTATGTGAAGCTCTGTGCTAGGATACGCTAAAAAACAGTTTAAATAATTAAGGGTTTTAAAAATCACCACAAACTGGAACATGGCAAAAGATCTATTCATGTGAACCACATCCTGAATCTGTAACAGGAATTCTTACAAGAGCATGTCAGAGGGTACTCGGATGGCGCAGTAATGAAATACGCTAGTCTACCAGTGCAGTGTTCCAGGTTCAATTCTCTGCCATTTCTTGCATTTACTAGTGAACCTGTACGGTGCCTGAGAATGTTTGTCCCCAATAGTTGGGTTTGCTTGATTGGGGTGATCATTCTGTACCAGTATTCCGGTCCTCTCAAACATTCTCAAGTCTGCTTGAAGAGGTGGGCTCAGGTATGATCACCAATCGCAAGTAAAATACAAACCAGGTACAACTATAAAGTCTGTTGTGCTGTGTAAGTGCTTCTTTCTCCAGCATAAATAGTAATATGGTGATGACCTAAGCATGCTCAGGCCCAGAACGTTTGAGTGCAATGTCAATGCAGACCAACAGGGCAGTTCAGAGGGGGACATTTCTGCTCTGGCACAGTACAAGTTCTCCTTTCTCCTTTGTTCACACTCCAGGGACTAGGAAAGATCATAGTTCTTTAAACGCCGTGTTCAGAATGTTTTTAGCTCCAACTTCAAGGCAGGGTGTTTTCTCAGCGCATAGGAACCCTGAGTGATGCAAGTTTGTGGCGTTTGATTTAGACGTAGTGGTGCAAGTGTATAGTGATTGGTCCAGACGCAAAGTCTCCATAGCTTAAAATGGAAAAAACACAGACAAAAAGAGTAGATTGGCAGTAAAGCCTTTGGTGCCATAGTGGCCACAGTGCGGGTACGTCCTGAGAGAGTGGAGGTTGGTCAGGGTGGATCATCTTTTAGCATTGCAACTGCGACCCATGACATGCCCAGAAATGGACTGGCATCCAGGCTCCAGAGCCCCCCACAATCCTGCACAGAGATCTGAGAAGCAGTCCAACATCTGAAGCGTATTAGAAGTTAATCCAAGAAGAAGAACATTTGTGAATTAAATCCCAATTCAGATGCAGTAGCATGACCCCAATAGGACTAGTCAATCAGGAAATCTCAATCAGCTAGCAGCCATTAAAACCAATGGTTCACATACATTTCCAGTCTCTACTGCAATGCAATTGATTTCTTAGTTGTTTGTGTGTTACTACTTCAGAAGGAATGTGTTTGTCTATTATTATGACTTGTACGCAGATGTCTAGTGCAGTTCTCCGGCACATTATTACCGCCATCATGACGAAGTTCCTGGTCTTTAACAGCAGCTCCTTATTTCCCTTAGCGCACGTGACAACATCCACTGTCTGTCAAACACAAAACAGATAAACATTCAGTTCCAAAACGACAGTCACTCCGTTAGTTATTGAGAACTCTATCAACCCTTAACTAGAACCCCGACCAGTCAGACCAAGTCATGCCAATATAGCCAACACATGCTCAACATGTGAATATATTTCTGACATTTTACTCAAACAGAACACACACGGAGATGAGATAAACAAGTCTGAGCTGTGACTGGAGCAAACTCAATGGTGGAAGAACAGCATAAACTGAAAATATGAAGCTGTTATGAGAAACACATGCGGGCATTTAAACACTCTGGATATAAAACGAACCATAGCTTAATGCACCAAAGCAACCGAGTCTGCCCTGATCTAAACCATGTTAGACATCAAATTCTCCTTAATTATGAATTAGACATGGCCTGTTACACCATTGCACTTACACTGCAAAAATTACAGGAATGGCTCGAAGGACTGCGGTTTGCTCTTACTCGATGACACCAACATTTACAAACTGATAATGCTTCTTGGTTAGAAACAGCCATCACGCTCCGGTCCCATATGCTTGCACTTAGCATGCGGGCTGGTATAAAAGAATTACGGTGCCTTTACAGTGCACCATCACCTCGCATTTAAATGCGGCATATCAAACAAAGACACGAGGGAATGCAGTTAATACCCTAAAACTAAACCAAAGACTTGATTCCATTAAAATGCTCTGGGAGTGCCCATACTTTAATAATATACTTTAATATTGACAAGATGGAATTCTTTCTTAGTCCCTTTATTAAGATACAAACAAAAATATGTACACACACATTTTCAAAAAGTCATTACTTAGTAGTTTCTTGGCTGATCCAAAAAGACTATTCCTGAACAACCTTCAGACTGTAGAGGGCTCAACTTAGCATCTCGATAATGCTGCCAAATGGTGCCATGTTCAGGTATAAGTGAAGGTCACATTAAATACTATCCATTGTGGCCTATAGATTATATATTTGTTTCTTATTGTCAGTTTTTTTATCTAATGGTGGACTTAGACTGTTGCACAGTATTGTAGGGTTGTTACACTAAATTAATGCCACTATAGGCTATAGAAGCAAGTTTTCTTATTTTTTAAATACATTGCTAACAAAATTTGGACTATATTTTAAAATGAAATATCACCAATAAAATATACCCTAATTTTTGTGAGTAGTGTATAATGGTGGCCTAATACTTTTGCATTAGTAACTAGTTGGGTTGTTACACAAAATATTTCACACTGCTGGCTACAACCTGGGTTTTTTTTTTAGTTTTTTTTTTATATTTCATATATATTTCTTGTATTTTCTGTTTGTATTCCAATAAAGAGACTTATAAATAATTATATAATGACCATATTGAATGATTTCTATAATTTCATTCCCATGTCCTAGTTTACAGGTTAAGAGTTAGTGCTAAAGAAAGTCTGATTGAACTACCAGTCAATATTATTTATTTATCTTGGGTAAGAAGACAGAGCTCAGGAACATCTTGGTTAGGGTCTCAGAGCCTATTGCAAAACACAAAGGGCGCAAGCAGAAGTGCAGCCTGGATGGGGTGCCAATCCTATCGCAGGGCTTGGTAGGGGTTGGCATTGCATCATCGGAGGACAAACCCCCCCCAATCTGGCTTCCCTTTTCTTAAATACAGTCATGGTCATGTAACCTCTTGGGACTCAAACCCCTGACACAAGGCTGGTGGGCCAATAATTGCTGCTGTGCTTCCCAACTAAATGGGTTCAAAAGGTATGAAGCTAAACATCAAAAGCTGAAACTTCTTTCCTCCACCAGACAATATGACTCAGTCAGTCTTTTAAAATGTCACGGCTGCTCTGGGACGACCAGTTTCATCCCAAATATATCATCCCATGTATATCTTAACTGAAGCCACAAGGTAACTACCCAAGATATAACACAAGTGTGCTTTAGGAGACATTATGTACTAGATGGTGTTATGTTTTATGCGAAATCATGTCGAACAAGCAGAATCCGTTATTGCCCTAGCACCATTTGGATCATTCTCCCCATAAACCCTAGATTCTTTCAGGATTGCAGCAAAGTTATAAAAACTAAAGTTATCCAGATGATGGGCAGCGGTTCCACTTGGAAATGATGTGTAAATACATACAGTCCCTTCTATTTTATAACTGTTTAGATTACATAGCCATTCAATGCATACATATCAAAACTTTCGAGTGAAATAGATTTTCAATACGGAGCTCCAATGCTAAATAATAACAATGAGCACCAAGTATGCACTGGCTGATTGGCCGCAGTGGAAAATTGTGTATATTAGGCATTTTTCCTTTTTTCCCCTATTTCTTTAACTAAGTCCATATCCAGTGCTCAGTCCTCAGGAAACCTCTGTTTAGCTTCGTTCAGAGCAAGTCCATGAAATAAACAGAACCAGAAAGCGAGTAATTAAATGAAATAAACAGAGCCTTCCAATAGCACTTGTATATTTGTACATGGCACTCTATGCTATGATTACATCTTGTAAAAAGGATCACCTTATCTTTATCCTCAGTCCTCCATGAGAAACCATAATATATTATACACAGAAACAAACAGACCACCTGCTCGTGTGGAACTGGCTCATATCCCAGATGTACTGCGGAATCGCTGTCCCTGTCATGTCTACTGGAGTCGCACACGGCTTTACAAGAATTCAAAGGAGAGAAAAAGCCAAGCCACCACCTAATAAACAGCCCACTTCAACCGAAGCCAAGATCCAGCCGCACATCTTCAAGCTTGTAAACTTGTGAAAGGGAAGATATATGTGTGGTATTGTATGATTTCGTACATGGAAGCATTACAGAGCATGGTGGACAACCGCAAACTTTGAAGGTACAGGCCACACGGAAGCTCTAATAGTCCAGAGTTTGCTATTCAATTTCTACTCCATCATGGCTGATTCCAGTTTTGGAAAGTGGCATTTGGATCAGACTTGACAGCATGGTGCAAAAAGTTACAGCTACTTCCTGAGCACTTCCAAAAAAGATTTTAGCAGTTTGGCATTACAGTTTAGAGAGTAATGCCACGATCTGCTTGAATCTGAAATAAGCAAGACGGTGAGGCTTGTGAGCACCTTGTTAGCAGTTTTGTAAAAGCATGGCTGGACGTTAACCTCTATTACAAATGTAAATGTGTTTGCTTTTAGTGCTCAATTTTTTTGTAAGCAGTATATATTATGTTTTAATATCTAGCTACTCTAAATTAAATAGAGAGACCGATAAACTGAATTTAAGTGTGTCTGCAGGTAACAAATCTGAGCTAACATGGCTTATTAGAAGTTAGGAAGAAGAAAAACTAGGTACAAGTCCTAAATAGCTGTATATTTATATTATATCTAATGTTTGACCTTTCTTCATTCGGGTGAAACTCTAATGCTTACATTTCATTTGTTGACCCAGGTAACCAAATGTGAGCTCACGGTGCTATTGGCAGTTCGCTAGGTGAAAGACAGAGTTTATACAGTAATGTACAAACCCAAATCAGAAAAAGTTGGTATGGAAAATGCAAAGACAAACAAATCCTTACAGGTACTTTGACTTTTATATCATGGCAGACTTTATGAAGCCAGGATATTTAGAGATGTGTCTCAAACTGCATTTCATTTCTTAATAAACATCTAACAATGCATTTCAGACCTGCAGCACATTCCAAAAATATGGGGACAGGTACAATTGGGTAGTAACGAGGTAAAAAACTAAATGAATGATGTGATTTTAAGCAGGTGATGTCAACAAGTGAGTACAATCATGATTTGGTCCAAAAGCAGTGTCAGAAAGCTAAGCTCTGAGAAGCAAAGGTGGGCAGAGACTCTCCAGTGGTAAGCAAATGTGTGTGAAATGTTATTTATTGAAAAGACTAAAAGCAATTTCCATACTTCAGCCCTAACATTTTTCTGTTTCTTTTTCGAATATTTGTCATCTTTAAGCAAAGATTGTTGCTCTAAAATCTCGATGTACTTTTCTGCATTAATGCTGACGTTACAGATTTGTTGGTGACCTTTGCGAAGGGCACTGACACAACCCCCTACCATAACAAACCCTGGCCTTTAAATTTGCTGATAACAGTCTGGATGACCCTTTTCTTCTCTGGTCCGGACCACATCTGACCACAATACACATTTCTCTGTGTGAAGGTTCATCCTAGATGAAACATGGATGTCGTGTGCTCCGAACCAAAGACGAAAAAGACAAGATGCTTACAATATGACCAACATGAGCTAAAATGGCTTATTAGGCCACAAGTTAAGTAAGGACAGTTAGACAGTTCATTAGCTTTAACTGCTCGTTAAGGATTCTTCACCAGAAGTCTGATTTTTATGGACCCAAAAAATGCATGTCTAGTTTCGAAAATGAACACACGTATATTAATGTCGTCCTTCATGCAGATTCGGAAACTGACAGACTGCGACTCTGCATAAAACTTTAAACCTAAGCCTGTTCTAATTTCTGCACTGTTTAGATGCATTAAAATCAGGCTGACCAATCAGAGTTCAGTTGCCAGGCAGAACAGCAGGTCATAAGATTTTATATGATGAGCAACACGATGACTAGAAAATTACAGATAATAATGCTGAAAACCTTACAGTAAATGTATGCAGCTGGTTTCTTGTTTAGCTAAGCGCATTCTAGTCTGGTCATGCCCACAAAAAACCCAAACTATAGCCGTATAGCTTCCTGCACTAATCTTCACTTGTGTTTTGTTTTTTTAAGTTGATGATGTGAAAAAGACAGTGAAATCTCAGTGAAACATAAAGAGAAGGGAACATTGTAAAAGACGAATGCTTGTTTGGACAAAAAAAAGTAGTGCAAGACAACCTGCTAAAATTCAAACCAGGCATTAGAACAGGAAGGAATGGTCATAATCCAAAGAGGATCTGCAAAACTGGACTATTGAAAAATTGGACATTCTGTTGGTAGGGTCAGAATCTGGGGTAATCTACATGAAAGCATCAGTCCATCCTGAAAATCCTGCCTTATATCAACGGTCAAGATGCATAGAAAATATGTCTCCTAAAATATGTTGAATAGTTTGGTAGCTTAAAGGCATACTAAATAATTCATTATTGTACATGGATTATTGAAACGACTTAATGGTTCTTCTGAATCATTTATTAGACAGATTTCCATACAAATTCGAGGAAGCCACAGGCTGTACTGTAATTATGGCAACCTGAGATGATCTGGCTTGGCTGCAGCATTAATGTGTAACAAATGAGAGGCTGGTTCTAGATTTGTAAGACAACGTATCCATTTCAGCATTACATATGCAGGTGGTGTAATCATTGGTTTCTCATATGCAACTGTTCCTGCATTTACAATGAGAGTGTGGGAACGAGAAAAAAGTGAAGAGCATGTGTTTTAGAGAATGTGTTCTGGGGAGGGGGATTCCATGCATACTCCATTAGACATTAGCCTAGGAACATCTGACACTAAGAGCCCACCCAGGCTGAGGCTATATCTGCTTAACACAAAAATGAGGTCATATGGGTTCCAGTGGACAATGCAATCATAATCATTGTTCCTTGACTTAGAAAATCAGTTTGTTTACCATGTCACGGGCTGCCAGGTATTTCTGAAGTTTACTGGCCAGTTCAGCCGTTTCTGCTATGGTTCCCGAGATCAGGCATGCTGACAGGGAGAGGGTCTCTGCAAATAAGAAAAACGTTGAGATCTGATAACATAAAACATAAGACTCATCGACTCAGGCTTGACACACCTGTGGGGAAATTCTCAAATCTCAGAATCACTGCCGCGTCAAAACAAGCCAGAATAACCAAACCACTTGGTTCACATGACTTATTTAGGCAGGTCAGTTATCACCCATACAGTGAACATTAAAAATGCAATCTAGGCCTTTGAGGCAAGGCATAAACATGTAGTCACATGATAAAAATCCAGCAAACAGAATACCTCCCACATATCAAAGGGTCAAAGTTAATCTCCAGAAAATGTAATCCGTCTAGGACCTTCCTCAGCATAGGCATAGATGCATGCAAATTCCCTCAGAAGGTTAATGGTGTTACCACCAAAACATCAAATGCAGCCACATAATAAATGTTGACCTTAGAAAGCCTTTAACCGGGAGCTTATGCTGAGTGCTCTCTGTATATGGTAAGAAATCGGGGTGGTTTTTCTTTTTTTACTCTAAACCCATTTTGGCATTAAGTTACACAGCTGCCATCCGAGCAGAGAGTAATGGCAGGGCAAAGGAGCTAGAGGAGGGATGACAGGTTGGAAGTTTTTGCCTTAAAGCATCAATCCCACATGGTCATATAACTACACACACACATACACACACAACTATCACATAACAATCATAACATAGCACCTATAAGCATTGTTTGGAGGACGGCACTGTGGTTTTTCAGTAAATCGGCACTGCCTTACCAAGAAACAGGCAGTTGCAACACCGTATTGGACTGAGCGCTTGCACACATGGCGGCCTGTTTATTGAAGTCATCACTATTCATTTCAGATTGTTTTGCAAACACGGGAACACGTACTTGCTCGTTATGGATGGTGAATTTTCACCTCAAAGTTTATTCGTTTTACAGTCTGTATAAATGCTTATTGTTCATACCACATGCCATATTAGAAATGCAAAACCAATATCTCCATACAGAACAAATACCTTTGATAATAGATTCCGCCGCAGCCAAATCTCTTTTGTAAGTCACCTGAAAATGAGAAAAGCATAAGGTACCGAGATTTATATCTGTTAAGTAGTTACGTAAAAAAGAGGTTAAGTTCAGCAAAAGACGTGCGTGGAATTCCAGTAAAGTGACGGCCTGGTCTCTTACTTTCCACAGTGTCGGTGGTCCCTCAATAAGCTTGGCGCTGGTGCCGCTGTACTGCAGAGCCAAATGCAAGCACTCAGTGCCAAACTCCATGTCAAGCTTGCTGCACTGCGGAGAGAAATCAAGATGTAAGACGAAACATCAGTCCCATGTGTTTGTGTTTAGGAAATGGTGAAATGAGCTTATTTACTTATTTACTGTGAAATCCCAAGGAGAAACCAGAAAGGTAAATATGCATTCCGATTGAGTGTATGGTCAATGTGAAAGAAGGAATGTAGCACCCTAATCCCACTCACTATTCAGCTACCCTGAGCATTTTGCCCGTTCGTTTTTTAACCATTCCGTATCAATCACTTGGCTATGTCTTGCTGACACTGGAACAAATGAAATGAGATTTGTCTTATGTGCATTACGTACAAGAATGTCTTTTTCTCAAGCTTTTCCCTACCTTCTTTTCTTGCATGTGCAGGGAATCTGAGAGTTACCTCAGATAACGTCTACCTATAAAAAAAATAACCTTGACTGGAAACTCACTTGCAATGGAGGTTTAAGGGTACTTGTTGAGCTCCATCTATAAACTTTTACAATATGTGATTATACACTGGGCTGGGAATTTATGAGGTACAGCCTACCTTGGAAACAGATTTAATGACCATTTGATCAGGTAAATCTACAATATATTAATGGGGTACAAAGGAAAAACCTGAATAAGTGAGGTGAGGTGTGATGGCTCCGTCACTGCCCGTACGCTTTGGTTCCATTTTACCCTTTAGAGAGTTAAACAGATATCACTAATTCCATGTGATCACCACATGATCAGCATGTTTAACCATTTTCTTCAGGATGAAGGGGTCTTCCAGGATGACAGTAGCCCCAGCTATAAAGTACAAGAGATCATTCAGTGGATCAATTAATAAGGACTGATGTATTACTCGAGTTCGATCTCGAGAAATAAACGGTCTTGTCTCAGTCACAGGGTTAGGTGAACTCAAAAGTATCGTTTTTGGATATCAATTAATTAATCAGTTCTTTCTTTCCACACCTAAATAAAATCTGTACTCAGCTAGGCTAACAAGAAAAATCAAGTTCCTGCTCTTCTTATTCAATATCCAATTAAAATAATCCATGTTTTATTTTGAACAACCTGACGAAGCATGCGAGCTATACTTTACCAAGTTTGTAAAAATCTGGAATTACACTCGATTTAGGTAACGCACTGTCTATGCAGCACAAAAATCATTCAGATGAATATAAATCCAGAAATAATAAATCATATTTAATGAATTAATTTCCTTTTTATTATTGTATGATGAAAAAAAGTCTCTGTGTCAGACTTAAACTTCAACATTAAACGTCCTGGTCTTGACACAAACCCGATTTGTCCTGGTCTGGCTCGGCTCTAGTGGTCTTGAGTACAACCCCTGCCAATATAAATTCCATTCTATGACTTTTACTCTCACCTTGGAGTCTGGACTAGTACCACAATACAAATGGTGTGGGACTGTGGTAGCCTAGTGGTTATGGTACTGGATCCCACCTCTGCCACGGTTGGGTCCTTGAGCAAGGCCCTTAACCCACAATTGCTTGGATTGTAAGACGGTATTAACTGTAAGTCGCTCTGGATAAGGGCATCTTCTAAATGCTGGAAATGTAAATGTGTTCTATACCAGCAGTTCCAGTGTCTCTGTATTAAGAACCAGCTGCTGGAATTGGCACTGCTGAACACTCTGATGGACCGTGCCATGTCCACTGTGTACCTCTGCCTGCGATCAGTGGATTCAAGGTTAAGCTTTAGACATTCCCCAGTGACACTTTCCAAAATAAGCAGTGATAAACAAAATGCTTTGTTTTCCTCTTGTTCCATCCCTTCAGTACAGACCCTGCAATGTGTACAATCTACACTAAAGCACAATAGTCTGGGGGCTTATGGGGGTCTTACACGTTTCTTATATACAGGTATGCACCTTTTAACGCCCACTTTATGTTCTGTGAGATAATGTCAATGAAAAAACTGCAGGCTGACTAGATATTACAATGGTTACAGTCAATTTATGTTACTGCAATGTGAATAAATGGGTCATTTTTACAAGAAAATTGCAGACAATCTAAAAGTATCATTACAACCCTGCATAGGGATGTTTGGATTAGACACCATGGATGTGTTTATAGAGACTTTGTTGTGAATTTATTGATCTTTGTGTGTATGTCATACTTCCTCTACGTATTGATGACAACCTGTAAATGGTGTTTGTAAGCACCTGTCCTATTGCAAGTAGTACTCTTTGTTTATCCCCCACTACCTGTATATTCTATTTAACCTATAAATACATAAACTGTTTCACATTCACTAGTTAAGTCTAGTTTCATTTGGCTGATCTTCATCTTCATCTGCTTCATCTCCATCAATTCATTTTTGGCTTAAATCAATCAAAAGTATCAGGTCCATTATATCATCATCTGGTGGATGTTAAACAGTGCATACCTGTATACTAATATCCAGTTATTGCACACATAAGGTTAGTTTTCACAGTACAGGGAAACTATAAAAAATGATCATCCATGATAATCGCTTCAGACACAGCAGGATAGAGTGCACTTTGGAAACAGTGGGGTATTTCTTTAAGAGCAACTTGGGGACACTAAAAACATGCTTTCAACTCTAGCTCACGGGGTCACAATTAGATTATAGGGTTTAAAACATGACACATGAGATATCACGGCAAAACGAACAACCATATTTTATCCTCGCGAGAGAATAAAGCACTTTGTGGGATCTGTGATCTCAAAGCAAATTTGAGAAGGAAAAAAAATCTGCAGGTCCTGCAGTCATTTAACCTTTGGCATCACGGCCTTCACTAAAGTACAAAATACTGGGGGTTGGGTGTCTAGTTTGGCTCTGCCATAGCTCCATCTGCCCCACAAGGATGTCACATTGTGAATACATCATTCAAGCAGAAAAGGAACTGCGAGAGCTATGACACCTGGCCCTGGGCCACTTTTTAACAGTCTGTCAGGGGGTCCTTTTGAAATTAAAAGATAAACTGTGGTAACCCTGAGCGTGAAGAAGCAAATGTAGTGAAAGTAACGGTAAAGTCTGGACTACTTCATGACATCTGTGGGAAGATCTATAACCTCTGGACTCAAAAGCAAAGAGCAATATATTCAGCACTGAAAGACAGTCACTGTAAGGATTGAATGGAAAAAGGCCCAGGAGTGTTATATCGTATATCAGTGTAAGATCAGCCATCTGCATACCGCAACAGCCATCCGAATACACCTTTTAACAATGTCTGCTACCTGGAGACATCCATTCACATTTCAAATGCATTGTGACAATCATAACTCAACAAGTCTTATGTTCTACATCATCGCCAAGGATTTTTGGCAGCAAATGTGAACTCTGAATCAGCCAGGGATAAGAATAGCTAAAGTTCATGACCTGCTCTTAGTGTTTCTTTTCAACAATATAATCCTCACCATGACCTTAAATACTGCAGCACAAGACACCGTCACCATAGGTAACTTGCATTTAAAAATTCTGAAACAAAAGCATCTACACGTCATCCTCGTCAAAAATGAGATGATGTCCAGTGAATGTTTTCCACATGAAGCACAAAAAAAAACACTAAATACCACTTTCTGCCTCGACAGAAATGTAAGCAAAACCCTTAAAACCCTTTCTGTTTGGAAGCAAAAGCCTCTACGCTCCAAGAACCAATCAGGATGCAAGATCGGATAATGTGACTTCAAGTACTCTCAAATTGGTCCCACACTGAGGTACTGAATTTTTGTAAACACTGAGTGACTAAACTACTTGTCTAAATTTTAGCACTTTAATATTACAATAATTTGAAGCACTTAAGAAATGTCATCTCATTTGTTTGGTTGAATGTTTTGTCTGTTGAGATTTTGCTTGTGTATCGTCATTTATACATGGCAGAGGAGTGACTGCAGCGAAATGGTAGGATTAGCTCATAATCCGTTTCCATTCATAAATTAGTATGGATGTATGAGCATGTATGAACCTACCACCGTACACCCCTTTGCTTATATATCGCTCATCAAATATATAATATATAATATAAATATCCCTATTTTTTGTGAGCAGTGTATTATCATCATATTTCATCATAATATTTTATTTTTCCAGTTGCATCTTTGGTGATTTAGCAATTCTTTCTTGTGTCTGTGTGGCAGACGTGGCTTTAGAGTTTTTACAACACAAAAAATATCTTTGGATTTAGCAAAACAAAAAAGATGTAAATTGGTTGAAGTTACATTGCAGAACAGATCACATTTTGTTCACCAATTACTAAACTTATCATTGCCTGTAAAACTAGGTTGCTGAGCTTGAACATGAGTCGTTTAAAAGAAAAGTGATCCAGGTTTAACATCTGAACTCTTCATTTGTAACGCCTTCCACCATGCTTCACAGTTGGATGAGGCTTCGGTGTTCAGCTTTCATCTCATCCGTGAACAGAAATTCTTCCCAGAAGCATTGTGAAGCCCTGGTGGTCTTTGCACACTTGAGCAGTGCAGAAATGTTCAGAGTTCACTGTGTTCAATAGTTGTGACCATGTGTTTATAACAAACACATGGGCAGAGATTTAGGAATTTTACTCATCACGAGTCTTTGTACTTGCCGTGCTAATTGAAACATCTGACTTCGGCCCAGAGGGTCACTAAACTTTTCCACTGTACATAATTAAGCAGTGGGTTTAATAAAGACATGAAAGATACCACTGATTGTGTGTCATTAGTTTGGGCAGATTTTTTGGACGACTATCAGACCAGAAATGGGGTATAAGAAACGTGACTTGAGCCCCAAATTTACTGACTTGTGACTCAGCTTGGACTAGCACGCTAGAGACTCAGACGTACAAGAAACTAGACGAGAAAATCTCTGCGTAGCCGCCTTCATAAATGAGTTCATAAATTACCTGCTGTAATTAAAAGCTGATTTACTGTCATCCAGTGATTCATCTTCTTCAACGGATTGGCTCTGGCAGACAGAACGCAGCGCTACATGCTGTAAATGCGGTCTTCTCAGACTCACATGCCACATACTCAAGGCTCGACTAAGACTTGCACACTAGAGACACAAAACCCGACTCAAATTCACACACTAGGGACTTACATGCTGGAGACTTGAAAGTCCACAAGTCCAACATGACTCCTACTTACTCATAAGAGACTCAAGTCACAACTCAAAGTCACAAGAAAGAACGTCGAGTCCTGACGCAGACTCACATGAAAGACATTCAAGCCGTGACTCGAACACACAGACACACAGACTTGAGGTATGACACAGACTCACACATATACTCTCACACATATACTCCAGGAATGGCCCAGACTCACACATATACTCTCACACATATACTCCAGGAATGGCCCAGACTCACACATATACTCTCATACATATACTCTCAC
>JAUZSU010185890.1:0-12323 GCA_034780255.1 Parotocinclus maculicauda
TAGTGTTACCAGTATCCCTGTCTCTGTACCTGTGCAAGAGAGCACGAAAAGCTAAAGGTGTGACGAGGAGGACCGGTCTGAGTTCGGTTTAAATAGAGCCTCAACTAGGCTCCTTATTGGAACTGATTGCCCCTTAGTGTTCTGGGAGCTGTAGTTTTCTCCACTGTTCCCTGCGACCACCTTGGACCACCTCTTGTGGTCATTTGTGGAGTGGTATGATTCTCCCTGGTAGCCACAGGAGAAATCGGCTCACTCCTAATACCAAGGGGCAAAAATGGGTCATAGCCCATGCTCGAATAGTGCATTCGACGCTGTGTTGATTGCAGTATTCTCCACCTACACCTGTGGTCACCAGACTAAGTGCAAAGGTCATTCCCTTCAATATACAGGATGTCCCATCTTCAGCATGCCCATTGTTGTTCCCGCACTAATGATATGTGCAGGGTCACTAACAACTTCAAATCCCTTAATGTTATATATAAGAATAAGAAGGCAATCATTGTAGGTTATACAGGTGAACTGAGGTATGTGCCATAAGTGAAGATGTAGAGTGGCCAACAAAAACAATCTATTCAAACCTGCTGCATCCATCACATTTGCTATTTTCTTGACCATAGTTGATCAATAGCTCTGTATTAAAAAGACTGCCTTCAGGTTGTTGATGCCCCAAGGTTTATTTTTAGAAAGATCAAAACACACTTCCTGAAAATGGCATCCTGAAGATCTAGTGCACTGTAAGTCTGATAAAAGGTTTGGTTCGAGGGGGTAGAGGATGCTGCAATCTATCTGCTGCATTGACACTATTCTCACCAGGTTATCAGTCAATACGATGAGCCGTATATTATAAAATAATAGCATTAATACAACAGAAAGACAAAGGACACACCTGGAGATAAAAACTCCAAGTATATGAAGACAATGCAACGTGCTTTCACTAGTTTGACACCATTTCTTTAAGATTAGACCTTGAGCTACCAGCCTTATTGATTGGATTTTCTCAAGCAGGGTGACACAATCATTAAACCTTATGTGCCATGTGGTGCATGTTGTGCTTGGAATTAACCTTCTGGCTTAAGGTTGGTTTTCAGTACCTTCAAATAATCTAAGTGAGTTCAGGTCTGACTTGTTTTAAAGAGCCTTATTTGGAGTTATGAAGGTCCAAAAGGTCCAGGGTTTAAATCCCACCTCTGCCAAGCTGCCACAGTTGGGCACTTAAGCACAACCCTTATCCCACAACGGCTTGGATTGTAAGATTGTATCAGTTGTAAGTCGCTCTGAATAAGAACATCTGCTAAATGCTGTAAATGATTGAAAGAAATGTGAGGAGCATGCAAAGAGCTGATTCAAAATGTGTATAAAATAAAAAAAGAAATAAAAATAAAAACATTAAATTATTTCAAAGTCATAAAACAGATAAACAGTCCTACCATGAAGAGAAACAGACATATAACAGAGAGACATAAACTATACATAATTCATTGTCCAGGAAATAAAGCTATTTTTTTTAGAAGATCAGTAGTCATGTTTTAGAAGCTAAGTGTCATGGTGCAACAAAAATTAAACTTCACAAAAATTGTTTGAGAGAATGGAGAACCGTGTGTGATTACCCAGTTTTACTGAACTATGAAACTACCAATATAATTTAATATAATAATAAATTAAAGCACTCCTATAGAATTCTGAAAGCGACAAAACTCAGGATACTGTTGGCAAGTAAACTATTGCAGGTGTGATTTGATTAGACACTGCCACATGATGGCATAAAAATGCCTCCAGCACCGCTCAATAAATATGATCTCAGAGGCTGTTTGTGGTACTGTGCCTCATGGTAAAAGATTGTTTACCTTTTTGTTTTGTTTTGAGTTGAGTATTGCCCTGCTGTACAATGGCATTTGGAAGCCCTGCCACGAGAGGAAACGTGGCCACAGGATGTCCAGCACATATCACTTAACTGTTAGTGTCCTTCATATCACCACTAGGGGTGAAGCTCTCACCCTAAGGCCTTAATGCTCTATCCCACTCACCATCGGATCACAAACAGAACCACAATGAAGACAATATGGTCCCAGTCCAGAGCAGTCAAGATTTCCTGTTCATGACACCACTGCAAATAAGACGATTCTGATTTTCTGTCAGTGGCAGGAAACGTAATGGGCACATTTAGGTGACTGGAAATGGTCATGGCACCCATTTATTCCCTGTGTCCACCTGTATGGTGGAAAACAAAACTGTGAGTGCTGTTCATGCCTGTCGGTTGATTGAATTATACTCTCTAGGGGTATGTCTGGGCCAGTTGAAGCATATTCGCTGTGAGCACATACCCTCACAGAACCACTGCTTTCAATCGTCCTAACAGCTTGGTCAGAATGGTCATTATGCAAAATATCCTATTATCCTAATATCATAGAGGCATATCTGTTGCCAACTATATCTAAGCAATAGGTACACTAACCAAAAGTAGCTCCAGATAGCCTTTCAATCAACAGCTGGGGAAACAACCTCTTGTTGCAAGACCCTCGTCTAATCAGAGCACACCTGTAATCATTTACATATCTACCTGAGGCATAACCGCATTGAGATTTTGCATTAATACATTTCCTTTCTGGGTGCTTTTTTATCATTAGGTGTTTCTCTTATTCATATTTCTAGGCTTCTGCAGCACTTGCTTTCTTTGCAGTGTTGGGCATGTTTTGCTATTTTTTATTCTGTCATTAATGTTAACACTAGAATTGATGAAGTGGCAAATTTTTGTCAGACAAAAACATGAGATATGCATGTTATATGCCATCATTTAAAAAAAAAAAAGTAAATTGCTCTTGTGCATATCAATTACAGCACTACAGCAGAAATTTGTTTAATAAGTGATAAATCACATCTGGAATATTTTACTCCAATGAATAATACTGACCCTGTAGTTATCATTGCGGCTACTTGATGCTATTACTTACTTAAATAATGAACGCCTAACGTTATAGACCTACTTTTAACTATTTCAAATTCATCACATAACTTTGTCTGTTTGCCCAAATCCTTTAAATCCATAATTATTAAGCCTCTGATTAAAAATCCTGACCTTGACCTTAGCATGATTACTAATTATAGAGCAATTTCAAATGTTCATTTCCTTTCTAGGATTTTAGAAAAAAGCTGTTTATGATCAGCTCTGTGGCTGCCTCCTATGAAACATTAGGAACTCCCTTGAACTCCTAGAATAAAAAATAGATATTAATTTAATTTAGTCATTTAACTGATACCTTTATATTCAGATTGACTTAAACAAAAGAAATGTGGTTAATGGACTCAAGGACCCAATTGTGGCAGTTTGGCAGATGTAGGATGCAGAACATTCTTGTATATGGTCTTTCAGCTATGGAATAACCTCCCTACCTTTGGATTTAAAACCAGCCTAAATTGGTATGTCTAGATTAAAGACCTACTTATTTACTATACATTTGGTTATTTTCCTTAGACTGGGATGTGCAGCTCTGGTTGCAGGGACTGGGGCATAGGATTATCACTGTCCTGCATGCCCCATCATTTCCTTTGGTCCAGTAGCTAGCCTGATGATGTTTTGTAGTTGCCAGATGTGATTGTACAACTAGGTGTGATCCACTATGATCTGTGGTTGTGAATTCTTGCGTTGTCAAAGCCAGGGGTTCACTGCCAAAGATTGTAGTTTTCTTATGATCTGAGAAGATGGGTTACTGTTTTCTTGCATTTCACATACAATCACGCATTTGTTGGTAAATGTGGAGGTGGGTTGCTGATGTCTCATGTGATCCATGTTTACTTTAATACCTTCTGATTATTTTATTTCTCGATATGCTGCTAGAGTTACATGCTACACCTGTTTTGGGATTGGCCATAGATGATATAAAATTGTAAAACTGCTTTGAGACAATGCTCCATTGTAAAGGGTATATATAAATAAATCACACTTCATTTGAGTTTGGTCTCTTGTTTTGTGATTACAGTTATGAGCCTTGTGCTGCATTTGCCAGATTTTGTCACTGCTTCTGATGATTTAAAATATGTGGTTTTTGATTTAGAGTTTTTTGCATTAAACCTGCACTTGGTTTTCATATTCCAATATTCGGAGGATTCCACCACAACATGGAGCCAGCAGGTTTGGAAGAGCGCATGCACAGACAAGAATGTAAAATGGCCTGATGATACTAGGGTGTGGTTCCTCTGCCAGTTTTCTTTCTTCTTTCTTTCTGCATGGAAAACAAATAGTCCTGGTTCCGTCTCTCTGGAAAAACAGTGTACCAGCTGGTTTTGGTGGCCTGCAGTAGATGTCAATGCCTACCACTTTGTAAAGGGCAAGTCGTATTTTTGCAGAGCAAATCATCCATATGTGTTATCAAGTAAAATGGGAGGGTTAGGATCCAGAGGAATTCTTATTATCAAATCCCTCAAAGATCACAATCTGTTTTTTTTAGAATTTTTAGATGAACTAATCATTAAACATTATGTAACCATATTGAATATAGGAGCTGGTTATAGGCCTATACACACACACACACACACACACACACACACACACACACACAGTTGTGCTCATAAGTTTACATACCCTAGCAGAATTTGTAATTTTTTGGCCGAACGACTTGGGCGAGGCGAGGGCCGAACAACTTGGGCGAGGCGAGGGCCGAACGACTTGGGCGAGGCGAGTGGCGAACGACTTGGGCGAGGTGAGAGGCGAATAACTAGGCATGGTGAGACTAGAATAAACTAAACATGGCGCGGAACGGAAAGGCAAAGACAAAATAATCAAGGAAATGGCTATGAAAATGGACCTCAAATAGGAGAAAACAACGCAAAAGGAAAAAACAAAAACATAAACGTAACAGAGAACCTACTCAACTAGCGGACAAGGGGAGAGAAAAAAACCGGGTACGTGGCAAATCAAACAAACAAAGACCCAATACAAACAAAACAAGGGCGCAAACACAGGAAAACACATCCAAGACTTCACGCCTGTACAATGCCCAGAACGTGTCTATATACGGGCGCCAAACAAGTCCCGGGTGTCCCCAAAGAGTGAATGAGATGAGCTCCGAAGCTCAGGTGAGCGTGATAGGTGCGGCCAGGTAGCTGGCACTGCCTGTTTGCGTGACACATTTTGGACTTGTTGCTAATAAAAGTCCGGATTTTCTTTTTGTCTTTGGTTTAAAGCACACGGCATCATTTATTTTTTAAAAAGACCTGTAATGCTGATTCGTCTGACAACAATACGCGTTTCCATGGTCCATCTTAGATGTCTCTGACATAAGAGAAGTCAACACTGGTTCTAGACATAGAAGGCTTTTTTTTTGTATAGTACAGTTTTAAATGGCATTTGTTAACGTAACTCTGTATTGTAGAGCTTAATAAAGGTTTACCAAACTAATCCCTTGCTCATGTGGTTGCCAGGTATCTAGGGTATTATTGAATTATTTTTATGCAGAGCCATCAGAAGGGGATCAAAGTTCATGCCTCTTCAATTTACGGGTTGTTGTTGCACTACAGAGGGAAAATTATGCAAATTTCTTCCATTATTTCTTTGAGGAACATTGCTTTTATACATTTCGAAATTTTCAAATAAATCATCATCATAGCTCCTCAGAAACTTAGCCTTGCCTGGATGCTGCTTTTGCACCAAATCATGATTACAATCACCTGTTTGAAATCACATCATTATTTATTTGTTGTTTTTACATCACTAACCCTGAATTGTCTGACTCCAGCTTTTGTGGAATGTCTGCAAAACTGAAATGCAAGAATAGATGTTTATTAACACATAAAAATTGATAAAGTTGACTAGACAAATCTTGAAACAAATGTCAAAGTAAATGTAAGGAACCCCTGCCACTGTCCCATTTTTCTTTTCTTTTGGGTTGTATTATTTATTATACATACAGTATAAAGTAAAATGAATGATTTTTGAAGTGAATTACAATTTTTTTTCCATTGTCTTCTGTTTATTCTTTTATGATACAAAAATCTTACGCTGGTCTCATATCGGTCTTGGCCACTGCCAGTCTTGACCTTGTTTCATTAGGACTTAATGTTTCCTGGTATTGACTCGGACTTGCCTCTAGCAAACTTGACTATAACACCACTTTTAAATATAAAAATGATAATGACCTATGATTGAAGACCTCATAGAGGGTATATTCTCAGTCTCTATCTGCTTCTTCTTATGATAGCTGTAATAGTATTTTTTCAAATGATGACTTTTGTCATACAGTACATGTAATGCATTCATACAGTATAAAGCTATACTTTTGAATGTAAATTAACTAATGTACATTAAGACCCCCATCAAATACGATCTGCCAAAATCGGACTACAGTTGAGCATCATTGATTTTGTTTTGTAATACAGTATATTCTGCCATTATTCTGAAGAAACCTCATATTTTGGTAAGTGCGGTAAAAAGAAACTTACTTTGGAAATGTTAGGTTTGAAGATGTAATACCTCAAAGGTAGGCTATTTTTAGTTCACCAAATGTAACCTTGGGCCAGCCAACATTGCATGGGGTTTAGAAAATCAGACAGCATAGTCATTTATCGTGTTATATGGATACATCAATTTTCAACCATTTCAGTTACTCCATTCTGTTCCAGCCTATTATACTTCAGTAATTGCTTTCCTAATTTGACAATCCATTTATCCAATTTTCCCACACCCTCTTTGCATTTCATTACAAATGTGTGTTTTTCAGAAAGTGAGGATTATCATACCTTTCTGTGTGTCTTAAGAAGGTTATTGATGAAGGGTGAGTATCTCATCAAGTGAGGGTGTGTGGCTGGATGTCTATGTAAAACTAATGTTTGACTGCATAGGACAAATGAGAGTCAAATATGGATGGTGTCCTTCAAGGCCCTCAACTGCAACTCCTAAATCAAGTTTAGAGGAAATGAATATGTAACGAATGCAGGTGTCTAATAAATAAAGTGCTCTTTGTGATGTAATAATTTAATCTACATTTTATGAATAAAACAGGTATAAAAAGGTACTATAATAAATACATTTAAGTAAGCTGTAAGTCATCCATGTGAGGATAGGTCAGACATGAAGGATATGTAGATATGATATTTTATCGTTTTACTTTTCATGTTATCCAAGGTTTTCTTCAATAATTTCTCTGCAGAAACGTATGATAGTAATACTGTATAAGAACCTCATAAGCCAACTGCTTTTTCTCATAAGGTCACAGGATTTTGTATGTCAACAGTTCTCGAGGTGGTAACCATAATAAACTTTCTTTTGTGATTTCACAAATCAGCAAGCACTATTTAGCCAGCTGCTTTCATCAGTATTTTGTGTGACATCAACTAGTATGCAAAACACTTGCCTTACGCATTTAAGCTGTGTTATCTACATTCTTTTATTGTACATACAGTGACAATTCTGGGATCTTCAGACTTACTGGCACAAACAATAATCTCAAGCTCAGTTCTCTCTGAAGCTCCTTATGAAGCAGCGCTGATGAGGCAGAAGATTGGACACAGATGTAGCTTGCACAGTACCTGCAGGAAAGCGAACCAGTGGTGGAAGCAGGTGCAGAGCCAGCAAGCCGCCACATAGCCAAAGAACCCAGAAAAGACAGGACAGATAGAAGAAAGGGATTAAAAGGGCAGAAAATAATACAAACGTCAACAGGAGGAGGATTGTATGGAAATGGGTCTACTGCTGCAAACTCTTAGTAAATCAGGGGCTTATTAAGCATGTACTCACATGTCATATTGAGCACAGTAATGCCATAACACCTAAAATTAATACATATAAACAAACCCCATCACTTAAATCAACACGGCAGCAATCAAAGTCACTGAAAAGAGCAGAACCTCATTCTCTCCAGTTCATAGGATGCCTATTATATTAAGTAGGCTACAAAAACACTGTCAATAAAATCAAGTGAATAAAGCAGTGCGTGTTTGATAAGTGTAAAACCCGCTATGCTATAGAGTTTTTCCATTTAATGCTCTATAACATAGCGTTTCTGTGTGTTTGAGAGATGGGAGAGTGAGTGACGGGGGTGACAACCCCTCAATCTCCAAAAGAATGCGTCATACCTAGCAACTGGGTCAACCCCGCCTTCTCATTGAGATGAAAGTTTCTCCTTTCTCAGAGTTTCTCTCAGATCACTTCTAAATCACTCTTAAGCTGAAACTCCTGCCTACAGTCTGGCCAAAAGTTTTCAAAATGACACACATTTTGTTTTTTGTTTTTTAGAACTTCAAATGTTTATATGGTATAATGAAGTACAATTATAAGCATTTTTACTTTTCATTGACAAATACATGCATATGAGCTCAATAAGCAAATGCATAATATTAACAGTTTTGACCCTTCTTGTTCTTGGATATCAGCTTCTGGGGAAAATCTTAAATGATGAAAACTCATTTTTGCCTAAGCAGTGCTTGAAGATGATCACAGTTTCTGAGTCTTTGATTGTACACTCTTTTTGGATTGACCAACATTTCTAAATGGGATTGAGAACTAAGAAAAAACTGAGTTTTCTGGCCATTGATTCAAAATCTCAATGTTTTGTTTACTGAGCGACTTTTATCGCTTTTACCTTGCGACATGGTGCTCCGTCATGCAAGAAAAAGCATTGTTCATCTCCAAAATGCTCCTGGATCGTTGGGAGAAGTGACTCTTGGACGATGTTTTAATATAATTCGTTATTTATGGCAGTGGTCCTAGGCACAATTAATATTACCCACTTCCTATACTTCCATCAGAATGTCAGTTCTTGGAGAGAAGTGGCTTCTTTGTTGGCCTTCTTAGCACCAAGCCATCCTCCCAGTCTCTAAGACACCAAGCTAGTCTCACAGTGCTCAAATGCACTTAGACACTGCAACTGAATCACTGTCCAAAAGTTCTTGATGATTAGATAAATGGTTGATCGGGCAGCTATCTTACAAGCAGCAATGTCCTTGCCTGTGAAATCGTTTTAATGCAATGTAATGATGACTGCATGTTTGAGGTAACCATGGTTAACAGAAGAAAACTTAAACACACCACTAACCTTTTAAAGGAACCAGTCTGCTCTTAGAGTCTTGTTCTCATTAACCTTTTCTCCTGAGCTAACAAGATCATCACTGAAATTATGATCTGAAATCGTTTTGTAGAGCTAAAATGCAGTGACTGGAAGTATTGCAGTATATTTTGTAATAAGGTTCATTTTCTATGTCAGGGAATGACTTTTTTAAATTAAATTGCAATTCATCTGATCACAATCTAGAGTTAATACAAATTTCCACTATAAAAACTGACGCAGCAAACTTTGTGGAAACCAAATATTGTGGCATTTTCATTTTAGGGTTCCCTTTATAAATTAAGGTTACATTACTGAACTATTGAAAGTTGGGGGTTCCAATTCAGCCAAAAGTGACAAATTTGCTTGGATTGTACCTTGTGAGATGTATATATTGACCTACAAAACAGAGACAAGCATAGATAGAAATGTGGGTCAGAGGCAACAAATCTCACTGAATTGCCATGTCTTCATGTCAGCCATAGGAGTTCTAATGTGTGGGTGTCTTACAAAGAAAAAGCAAGTGAAAAAGTCCAAGTAAACAAAACTACAGTAGACAGAGACGGAAACTAAAAGATGTGTGCTTTTTTAAATTAAAATATGAGGATATTGATGAACACTTTTACTTGTACTTAAGCTTTTTGAAACAACTACAATAAGGTATAGTCTAAAAAACTGAAATGGCTGCTGACAGGTTTATGTTCTATTGATGGATAGAGTAAGGTGGGGTGACAAACTCTGCAAAGCAACAGATGAGCTACAGTCAGCAACTGTATAACTATAAAAGTGCAGCTACTCTATACAGACAAATGTATTGGGACACTGACACATACTAATATAATTATATAATACACATGGATACACATACAGTGTGGATAATAATTATTTGATACAATGCCGATTTTGCAAGTTTTCCCACCTACAAAGAATAAAGAGGTCTGTAATTTTTATTGTAGGTACACTTCAACAGTGAAAGACAGAATCTAAAAAATCCAGAAACTTAACATTTTGTTTTACTAATTTGCATTTAATTGTATAAAATTAGTATTGGATCACATACCTGTTAGTTTTTCTTTAGGATGCCCTCCTATTCTGCACTCATTACTGTTACGGCAGGGTGTCCTGGGGATCTCGCAAGACTATTCCTGGTCTCACCAAATCCCCAGGATCCCCACAGAGTTTAAACCGGAGCCCGAACGCAAGATCCACAAACAGACCACCAATGAGGGAAACTAAGGGACATTTATTTAACACAAAAGTCAGGCAAAACCAAAATAGAAAAGGGTCCCATCCGAAAATCCAATGAGAGCTAATGAGCCAAGACATCCGGCATGGGTGTCGAGGGTCCCCAAGACGACTTGAGTGCCGAGGGGACGCAGAACGGCTGCCGTAACGATTACTGCTGTTTGAATTCGTTACCACACTCAATCAATCAAACTCCAACCTCTCCACCATGACCAAGAGCCAAAGAGCTGTTAAAGCACACCAGAGACACAAATGTAGACCTGCACAAGGCTGGGATGGGCTAAAGGACAGTAGGCAAGCAGACTGATAAAAAGATAACAACTGTTGGCGCAATTATTAGAAAATAGAAGATAACTGTCAATCTTCTTATGTCTGAAGCTCTATGCAAGATCTTATCTTGTGGGGTAGGGATGATTCTAAAAAAGGTCAGGAATCAGCCCAGAACTACATTAGAGGACCAGGCCAGTGACCAGAAATGAGCTGGGACCACAGTCTTAAAGATAACTTTAGTAACACACTATGCCGTAATGGATTAAAATCCTGCAGCACATGCAAGGTCCCCCCTTCTCAGGCCAGGCTCGTTTGAAGTTCACCAATGACCAAAAATAATTTGGCTTCTAATAACAAAGAAACAGTAATACTTAGACAGAGAAACTGCAGGAAGCCAAATTAAAACATAGCCAACATAAATTGACCATGAAATTAATGACAGGTATTTTGTCCTTGAATCAAACATATTTCAACACGTAATGGCTATAAGTTTTTTTAATGATTTAAATATTTACTTTACAAGATTCTAATTATCTGATAGCTCTGAGAAATGTAATCAACTTATTATAAATATTCATCTTGGACCATCAGACAGATTTAAGATCACAGTTGATACGTTGATTTAAAATCAGAAAAGGGCCAGATAAGTGTAGTCCATTTATTTAAAAACAATCGCGACAGAGCTGGAACCAGCATGGCAACCAGTATTTCAACTTTCAATCGATACCCATACAGTTCCAATAGCATTGAAAACTTCACATATAAAAAAAATTGCCCAAAATTCAATGTCCAAAAGAACAAGGATTTTAGACCTATAGCTCTGACCTTGGTGATTATGAAGGCTCTAGAGAGACTCTTGATCAAACATCCAAAAACTATTTGTAATAATGACAAACGGAATTCACCACTGTTTGCACATAAAACAGGTTGTGGCACAGAGGATGCTGTCACCACATTAGTTCATATAATCACTAAACATCTACATAAACCCCACAACTATGTAAGAGCACTCATTCTACATTATTAATCAGCCTTCAACACAATACAACAAAATGTCCCATCTGGGAGTGAACCCCTGTTTGATTCACTGGTATGCCTCTTTTCTTACAAACAGAGTCCAGTTGGTTAAAGTGAAGAAGACACTTTCTTCTGCTATCTTAACTAACGTTGGTGCACCTCAGTTCTGTCAACTGTTCTGTGACTGTTCTGTTAACATTATTACATCACTCAGGCAGCCCTGATCTACACCAACAGTGGGTTGACAAAGTGATTGCAGCTGTTACATGAAGCAGAAACAACTCTCTGGAAATAAACACAAATAAAACAGAGGAAATTGTGTTTAGTCCAAAACCACTATTTGTCAATTCCATTATTATCAATAATGATATGATTTAACCCATAATTATCAAAGATGTTGCAGTGAGAGTAAATGGTGCATGTATTGTAATATTTGTTTTTTATGTGTTTTGATGTTAATGTTTTAACAGAGCTAATGTTTTATGTAAGACCAATTTCTAATCTTTTATCTGACAATAAAGTATTATCAATCAATGAATCAGTCAAACTGGATAATCCAGAGGAGGCAGGGGAGAAGGTCAGATAAGACCACAAAAAGAGATTTTTGGTATGAACTTCCCTTTCCTTGTTTAGAGGAAAAAGGAGGCTTAGAACATCGTCCCAACCATGAAGCATGGAGGTGGAAACACCATACTTTGTGGGGCTTTTCTGCAAAGGGGACAGGACAACTGCACCATATCGAAGGGAGGAAGAATGGGG